>OMLP01046465.1:14117-33052 GCA_900302685.1 Spondyliosoma cantharus
AGGTTGTACACTCACCTGCTAACGTTAGCTTACGAGGTTGTAAGCTAGGTGAGTCCGCAGATTTGTTGTCATTGTAGAGTCAGACAGCTGCTTTGTACAAAGTTGACAGACAGCTTTATCTTTGTTAGTTACTTTTCCATCTAAGGTGTAGAACCCAAAATACTTCCATACACTAATTCTCAGATCCTTTGGTGTCCTGATTGTCTGCTCAGGACCGCTTTGCTCACCAGTGTCCTCCATTTTCGGAGCGAACAACATAATTACTCGCTGAATTAATAGGTCAAGGGTCAATAGGGCGTGCAATAGGTCAAGCTGATAATGAAGTTTTAGAGCGCCCTCTGCTGGATCACAAGGCGGACTACTTCATACGGTCTTTTGCGCTTATTTGTTGCGTACATTTTGAATTCGAATGGGTCATTACATTCGAATAAGAACTTTTCCCCCCACTTTCGAACAAATATTCGAATTTCGAATAAAAAGTGACAGCCCTGTCACTGTTTGTGACAGCCGTCATCTGCATGGCAACGGTGGCCACGGCTCATTTGCATTGTACCATTTTGCTTTCATACAAAATGGATGGAACAATGGGATTTCTCAGAAACTGCACTGAAATCAGCACATCTTCATATCAAAACAAATGAATAAGAAGATTGCCACCGACTCGACATAAAACGATATATACTGTATCTATTCCCAAAAAAACATGGACAGGCAGACCGGACCTTTGTGTTACAGGCGCTGTTTGGGAGGGTTTAGATTTCGGTTAATATACGGAAGCCCTGAGGAACAAGTTAGATTTAAATTTTATTTTCCTTTAAAACAATTCACTCTCTCTCACACATGAAATAGACATTATTAAAGTGTCCAGCGGGGATTATGGCGGGGATTATAATTAACAGAACAACCACAATAAGAGAATAAAACAGACTCCTTCTTTGTCAGTTGCATGTTTCTGTTCTTGACAGTGACTAATTTAAGAGCATGTTGTTGACACTGAAGTCATACGGTATATTCATGTGATGGAAAACTGCCTGAAGGGCGACAACCTTCAACTCAAGCACTAGACCACAGCTGTGTTGTAGATTTTTTTTTTCAATTCATAGCAAAGGCCGTGGAGCTTAGATGATGAGGGAAAGTTAGTTTTATATGCTGACAGCTTATTCTTTGTCTACAGGGGGCCTGGTGTGACCTCAGTGGTCATATCATCAGAAACCTCTTGCTGCTTTCCAATGTCAGATGTCCAGGCTAACCAAACACAAACAGAGCTTCTTCCCATACAAAATGTTAAATTATTTTTCCATAAATATGTTTTCTTTACGGGAAAGGCCTCCTGTAGATTTAAAGGCTTGGCTTCTTGTTTTGACTTTCAATCTCAATGTGTACATTCCTTTTAAATGTACAAGACAGTTTCCAATGATCAGGAAGCCTTTGAAGGTTTTTTGCAGTTCAAAATAAACCAATTCTCAAGGGTAAAGAAAAGTGAGTGTGGGCTGAGTGCAGTGCACCTGGACCTGAAGGAGGACAACATGTTCCTTCTCTTCAATGAAGAAAATAGATTTGAATAGGCAGCTTCAGGAGGCCATTGCTCATCTGTCTTAACCTTGCTACCTGCTTCCTGAGGAGCAGTTGTTACATTTGCTTGTTGTGTTTGTTTGGCTTCAGAGAACACCTCAGGCACAGGGACGTATGTACTAGTTTTGACAGGATATTCTGAGAAGCGGAGAGCCACTGACGCAAGCGGACTCACCATCCTTTCACCCAAACTCAATAGGTTCTCATTAAGGCTTCAAAGCTGAGCTCATGTGACCTATCTTGGCTCTGTGTTCTTTTCGGATCAATGGACAAAAATGGGTTTGCTCACTTTACTTTGCTAAACAAGCAATACCTCACAGCAACTGATGTGTTGTGCACAGATTGTCTGTGCTGACAATTCAGGTTTTATTTCCAACCAACTTTTCTGCATTTTGTTGTGTGTCAAAACACACAAAAAAAACAGAAACTCAAAACTTCTGGTGGGATTCAGAGATGACCTGTGTAGATCCTACTGGGTAAAATAAGTGATGAATGAAGTTTAATTTGCAAATAATCTCCAAAGTGACTATTTTGTTTCAGTTGAATACTTGACTTGTAATGTATTATTTCCCAAGCCTCATCATCATTTATCATCAGAAATATGAAACAGTATGAACTGATAAGAAAATGAAGTTACTGGAAAGCATGACTGCATAGTGTTGCAAAATTATGACCAAATCCAAAGAGGTCATCAGCCAAATCTAAAAAGATTCATGGCAGACTTCTCTGAAAAGGTCGGCTGTCTTATTTTATTCCCTACAACATTGAGAAGCTCTGTAAGTGATTCTATCATTAATCTTTAGGAGTAAGGGTTAGGTCTAGGGTTAGGGTCAGGGTACACGCTGAATTATTTATCAGTTAATCTTCAAATGTTCTTTTTTCATGCAAAAATAAGCCTCCACATCATCTATAACTAACTTATGAGCTGAAAAATACGATGGGTCCACATCATTTAGTCTTACATGGTCCAAATTCAAATTAGATAACAATATCAGATGAAAATGAACTATTAGCACTTGATTTTTATGTAAGGAAATATTCAGGTGCCTGGCAAAAAAATGCAATTTTGTGACCCCAAAATCCCCCTGGCTGAAATTAACAGGAACATTAAGCTCATTAGAGTTCTTTATTTCCATATTTAACTTTGTTCATGTATAAAATATTATTTTTAATTTCATATTTACACAATTTCATATTTACAATGGTGTGTAAGTGGCTCAGGAGAGAAAATGGACCAAGGAGTTTGTCTCTGAAATCACTTGTTGGCTGTTGCAGGCCACAGGGCAGGCATATAAGCTCCTAACTACTCAAATGAGGTGTTAATCAATAGTTAAGCAACAGGCAGGACAGGATAAACCTTTTGACCTGAGGATACTGCTATATAAGGAGTTAAAGGGACAACAAAGTTATAACAATCTATCCTAACACGAACATGAATGTCTGATATCAGGGTTTCCACCAGTGGGGCATCTCGGTTCAAGACATAGATATGATAGTTGAAAAGCTCACCAATAACATATGTTAGTTAAAACTTGAACGTGATCATCAAAAACAGCAGAGATCATTTTCTCTTACCTTCAATGTTTATAGAGTGATGTTCAACACTTGAAGCTTCTAACAATCACAAGCTAATATCATCAAGCAACCTAAGCTACCCCAGTCAGTAACATAGAAATAAAAAGATGTATTTTATTTCCTGTGACCTCAGTTCAGATTTGAGTTTGTTTGTTTGTTTGTTTGTTTGCTCGATCAAAACACGGCCTGGTCAGTTGGCAGGTTAACAACATTTTAGTCATTTTACCAACAAGGGGATGACACCCCCCCCCATTCCCCCTCAAATGGGCCATTGCATACAGCCTTGTTGCTAATGTGGCTAAAAATGTGAAAGAAGCACATCATAAAATTTCACCATGACAAATCCATAACATGTATTATCCAGTAACTCACCAGGAACGTGATACTGTCTTTGCCTTTCTCTTTCTTTTCTCAACCTTAAGATTTTTTGTGTCTAATCGAGACAAGCAGGACAGCAAAAACATTTCTGTGATATATTGTGAGTGCGTCATTTGAATGAGTGGCTTTTACTAACAGTAA
Source organism: Spondyliosoma cantharus (assembly GCA_900302685.1). Classification (NCBI taxonomy): domain Eukaryota; kingdom Metazoa; phylum Chordata; class Actinopteri; order Spariformes; family Sparidae; genus Spondyliosoma; species Spondyliosoma cantharus. Next base: position 17,784 of record OMLP01046465.1, read on the forward strand.
TTCATTTAACTCTACAGGCACAGCGCCAAGTTTAAATTTAGTTTGCAGGACAACATTGATTAACATACAGAGATGTGCGCATCAGTCACCCATCGCTTCACAAAGATTTCCATTCCTGGTTTTCCCCTTTTAATTTCCTTAATGGGCTGAGACTCAGGCTGAAGCCGGATATGAGCACTGCCACTAAATGTGACTGTGTTAGTCAGAGTAAAGATCTACATTTATGTTTGTCCCAACTTTGATTTCAATCATATTTGCTGAAAAGATGATGAACAAAGACAGCTGAAACACTATAATTTATCTGATCAGTTCTTATTTTCTTGTCAATATTGGTTTGTCAGCTCCATTTGTTCAACACAAGGGTTTAGGGTTAACCACACAGTCACACACTCACACTGACAGGCTTACATCTGCAGTACGTGCATTACGTCCGAGTACACACTCTGTGCCAAAGTGACAATCAGTCTTGTGTTATAAACACACAAAGATGCACAAGCACATTCATTTGAATATGGGCAAAACATTTCTCCAAGCAGAAATTGCTAGTTACTTCCAGGTGGAATAAGATGCAATTCCAATGGCATGGTAATGTGCAGCTCAGAGGCTCGTCCATGAAGTTAAATTACAATATAAATGTATTTCTTTAGCTGATGGAAAGCCTGAGGTTGCTATGAATGGAACTCTGTTTGATAGAGCCAATCATCAGATCCGTGCAGAGCTAACAACCTGTCATTGAGGTGAAATTCTTCTTCTCATTTTTCTCTGATTTTATAGGGTAATAATGCCACAATTTCATTCACATTCCAAACAATCACCTGGAGGCCTCTCTCATCAGATACTGATACATCACATCCATTGATATCTCTTCCTCATTGGTCAGAAAACACACTGAGGACAGTTCATTTTTATGAAGTTCCAAGGATATCGCTGCCAACTGCGATGAATCAGAATCATCGTAATGATGCTGCAGGGGAAACATTAAAGACATAACAACTCTCATTCTCCCCACAAAATCTCTGAGGCAATCATCTAATGGTTGGGTCTCACCACACAGCTAAAGTGTCGACTCAGCAGTACTCTGTGTATGTAGAGTCTGGGCTCCAGCCAGACCATTTCCAGCCTCAGGCATCATCGGCCAGGAATCCGCTCTGATGAATGCACCTTCTTACATCACTACCGTACAGTCCATCATCCTCACACCCACACACACACACACACACACACACACACACACACACCCCTGGCACGGTCCTGTTTTTGTCTTTGTCAAACAACCTGTGCTAACGCACTGATTTTGCAGCCATGAGCTTTTCTGATGGGGTCAGCCAGGAACCACACCAATGCTTTATCAAATTTATGTGATGCGGACCTGCGTTCACTGCTTCCGATTCCCTTTTGTCAAGTATAAATAGCGCTTCAGAGACTGCTGGACTTGCAGTTTTCACACTGAGGGAGGAAATCACCTCTTCGCCAGCTGTTCATTTCCAGCAGGGCAGGTACAATACCGGTGTGCGGCAGTAAATGGCCCATTGCATGGTGTATATAACTGTATAGGCAGTCATTGTGACTGTGTGGGCAGGTATGATAAGTTATCCTGAACGGCCAGTTATGTCGAAGGCGAGAGAGACAGAGCGAGAGACAGCGCTGAGGGCAGACAAAGTGAGAGCCAGAGAGACGGTGAGCTACAAAAAATAGCATTTCATTGTATCTTAGACCAGATAAGCTCAATAAAGCCGCGGGCTCTTTACAAGCAAGAGAAAGGCTATTCATCTGCTCTTTTGTGCAGCCAAAACAATTTGGTCTCACCTGGCACACTGACAGCTGAGCAGCATTGATGAAATCCATGTTGTTCTCTTTTCATTACTCTTGTCTGACTGATGCCTGCTCCTGAGATGTCCTGGAGCTGTGATGTAACCACCAGGATCTTGTTTTCCCCCTAAATGATTGTAGTGCTCCGGTCCAAGATCCACAAGCACGAGAGCGATATTCAAATAGTTTAAACTACTGTGATTCACATTAGACAAAAACAAATTAAGACATCCCATCAGACAGATAATAGTCATTGTGTCAACAACACTGTTGCTGTATGTCAAAGTTCTAGTTTATTGCCAATCTTCAGTGAGGCATTTACAGAAGAGGTTCATATTACGATGTTATCAACACATAAAAATAACCAGCAACAGCCAGATAAACTGCACCAGTGAATGTGCACCAGGTTGGTGAATTATATTTAAATACATATACAGTCTTGAAAGTTAAATAGCCCCAAGTCTAACTGCAGTAATGTCTGTCAGCTAAATTAATATCAAGGAGGGAACCTTCCTTGGTGCTATAATAACGTAAATAGGTAAAATATGTGAAAAACCACAGAAGAAAGTTCACTGAAAGGACACCTGACACTTTTCAACTCATTTTTATGGTAAAACTGTTCCTGACAAGAAAATAATCGATCTCTCACAGATGGTTAAATATGAAATCCATTCTTATCCTGACTCCAACTTTTCTCTCAACGTTTAACTCCACTGTGATACCATTGACGAAACACAGAAACTGGATAAGGACTGTGAAATGGAAAAAAATTGTCTGGTTGCTGTTCACACACAAATTCCAATATGACACGGGATAAGGGAGCTGAGAAGGCAATGTGTGATGCACGCATTGTTAAGTATATTAAATGGTAGGTAGTCACGACTGTGTACATAATATCCAACGTCTCTGCAGGTATTTCCATTTGCAGCAGGAGGAATTTGCAGAGCAGTATAAGCAGATCTGCATTCATGAAACATTAGCAAACCACCAAATTCAGCAGTTTGACTTATGGCGAGTGAGAGGAAATGGTTTCTATCAATCTCTTCTACATTTCAGCAGAAGAGCTTTGGGCTTTATCCACAGCGATTTAGCAGCTCAATAATCAGTCTGATGCTGATGTGCAACACAGGCTTGCACAACTAAGGGAAAGTTTGTAACTCCACAATACACAAACATAGAACAAATATACAGTTATTCAGATACATATATACACAAACATGCAATTTTTGGATTTGCATCTTGGGCAATGTAAACAGCTGCAACAAGATGTGGATGAAAATATGGTCGGTATTAACACACTAGAAGTTCGACTTCAGGTAAACACTGTCCATCAACTTTGACTGTGTGTGACCACCCAGCATCAGTGGCGTAAACACAGAGTCCACCTCTCTTCATCCTGGACTCTATCGGCTCAGAACACAGCCCGCTCATCGAGTGCAACAGCTTGTTCTATGATGGTATGGTGGAGACAGTTCACTGTAAAGATGTTGGCACGACAGTCTCTGATTTCCTATTGTTTGGCCATATGAGTCGTCCATTTAATTTCTCTGTGACCAGATGTTTGCCTTAAATCCAAACTGAATTAGCATGGATGTTATCCCGTCTCTCTTCCTCTTCTCTGTGGTCAGGCTGGATGATTGAAAGATGCTGGGGGTAATGATCGTCTCAAAGTCAGCTGCTCTCAATCGAAAAAACAGACACTTCTTTTTTTCAGTGCTAATGAACGTATTCCAGCATTAAATCTGAAAAAGTGACTGAAATATGAAGGAGCTATGGGACGCAGTTGCCATGGTGAGTCTAAGAATCAATTTTTGAGCTTCTAGAAGAAGACAAGTATGTCCGTAAGAATTAAAATAATAGGTTGTTTTGGTCTGAAGTGAATTTTGTAACCAGTCAGTGTTTCTAAATAGTTTTCAGACTTTCAGACTTTCAGACGTGGTATTACTATTCTTGACTGCCTGTCCCAGCAGATTCCCAAAGGACACTTTAACTTCACTTCCAATTTTGAGTGACAATCTTTGGAGACTTGGACCAAACTGTGGATTTCTTCTTCCGTCCAAAATAAGAAACATTCAGCAGCCGCTCCAGAAGTTGGTTGTCAAGGAAACAATAAATAATAACTCAGCCTCTGCTGCCGCCGTGGATCTGGTTTCTACATATGTTGCGGTTGAAATGTGCTACCAAGTGGCTATGCCTGTCACTTCTATGAGCTGAGGTGTGAATCCTCTGCTCCTCTGATGGAAACCAGATGGGACCTTCCACTTTTTCCAAGGGAAGGTAGGCTGTTGAAAGAATGAAGGGGACAGAAAAAATTATTATTCAGCAAAGTAAAGTGTGTCCAGGAAGCTTTATACAGTGAAAGTGATGTGTGGAAAATCTCTCCTTTTTATCTCTGTTTTGGTCTCCACCATCTCCACCAGCTCAAACTGTGCTGTGTTGGCTTCTTTTCCACTAACGGTTTTACCGCGGCAAGTTGAGCCGAGCCCCTTCCTCTACGAGGGCCGCAGCGACATCTTGCAACAGCGGCCAACTCTTGACACCACCCCTTGCCCCCTTAAACAAGCCTGTGTTGCATACTCAACTCATGTCTGTGCCTTCAACCAAAACAACGCTGCAGACTCAGCTCACTGAGTGCAGCTCACGTACCGTCCAAGTCTGCTTTATCCTGTCCCTGTGGTAGGTTGATTCATTATAAGCTCTGCTGAAATACTTCAAAAAGTTTGCTTTTGTTGGTAAAAGTGTTAATATCCAAGTTCAATATGAAATACGCCTGTGATGATATTGGTTTGTTGTAAAGTAATTCACTGAGCTCACCTCATATCGTGACTTTGCTACTGTAGCTTGGTTGTAGCTTCATAAGAAATGCAGTGTGACTTGCTTGCCTTCCATGAGCTGAATGATTCCTTTCTGAATTTTGTCTTTTTCTGGAGCTTATCACTACACAGTTGCCTGTGAGAGTATTAATATGAATCTGTTCTCACCAGAATAAAACGGCAGGTTGGAGCCAGAAAGTGATGGTTTGTGCCTGACTCATCACACAGCGGAAGAGAGAAAGCACAACCACTACACTGCCCAGTCCAGTCATAATTCTTCGTCAGTTCATCACTATAAGTGACCCTTTACACATTAAACATTTAATTCTAATGTAAAAAATATTGACTTGTGCAGCTTTAAGGGTAAGCTGCTTTCACTTCCAGCTCAAGATTTCATGGTGGCCCTGTCGTCATAACCAACTCCAACCCAGCTCCGGGCTCACCACATACATCTGCACACATGAAGTCATGCTTCAGCGATACCATCCCCTTCATTTGTTTGTCCTCTGTCCTGCGAGGTTGAAGGGTCACCGACAGAGCAGATGAAAACGGGGTCATCCAGGTCTCTCCACAGCCCAGTCTGACAAATCATCCCAGCCTCACTCAGTTAAGGATGCACAAGGTGTATAATGGTTTCATCTAAAGAGGGCGACCTTGAACTAATGTCTTTTAGCTCAGCTCTCTCTCGTCTGTTTTCCTCATTTTCTCTCCCTCGCTCTCTCTGTGGTTAGTATTTTAATATGATATGTTAGCTTATACCACCAGAACTCAACGCACCAGCCCTGAAGATGAGAATGAAGAGCTGGAAGATGTTCAATTCAAGGCTATTTCTCTTGTATTCAGGACTTCAGGTCAGACCTAAATAATGATGAAGGTAACGGAAATGTGTGGTTAATTACATAACCTTTGTGGCTCAGCTAATATTTTTACTGCCAATTTATTTGCAGTGTTCTGGGGAATGAGATGAAGTGAGAGGGATTACTGCAAAAATTAGAAAATAACCTCGCTAATGACAGAGTTGCTCTCGCACATAATTGCAGGTGCAAAAAGGTTATCTTATAATGACTTGCTGAAATAAAACTTCCTCTGAGCGATGAATACAGGATGTACAAGCTTCAATCCATAAGGTAAGGTGCAACATTCCACAAATTTATGACTCTCAAGGGCCAAAATTTCCCTCCACCACAAAAAGTGTAAGTGCTAATCGTGTTCTCTGGCTCCTTAAGTCTATTTATGGTCAGTCCAAAATCATATTACTAATCCCTAAAAAACAGTTATACAACAAAAAGTATTTTCTGGGTCTCGGTTTATTACACAACATCATCCATATATGGTGTGGGAGAGACTACACAACCAGGCAGCAGGAGCCCACACATCCAGGTGGGCTGCCATAGAATGTGTCTGTGTGTGGGCTTCACTACCAGCTGGCATCCATCCGCTTATTGATGGGATGAAAAAAATCAAAACAGCTATACGAGGAGTTTTACCCTAAAATTAGTATGACTTTGTGTTATATAAACGTTGACTTTAACCACTTTCACTTGTTTGCCTCTGTGGTGGTTGTAAGAATGAGTCGCCCTGTCAGCTCAAAAGCCTCTGAAAAATGCATATGCAGTTCATTCAATCCAAAAGTGCAGTGGTGAGGTATTTTTCTTCCATTTTAGTATTTCCACTTCATGCTGCTTAATATGACGTCTAATGAATTACTGTTATGAAGCCTCGAATTTGGCATCACAGCTTTTGTTGTCTCGCTTTCTCAGAGACAGAAGTGACCGCATTTGGACGAGAGGGTGGAACTGTGGAGAATATCCTGATTGGATCTGCTTGAGGGCCAGAGGACACGCTGTATTAGCGACTTGCTAAACATGAGGTAGCTACATCTTAAGCATATCCCTGCTTTATCGTATTTTTAACCCTAAATGCACAAAATCAATATCCTGCTATGCTGAAAAAGACTTGAAAGTAGGAATCGAGACCATAAAGTAATTAGGAAATCTTTTAATGGTGTAATAAATTAAGTGAGAAGTAGGGTCATTTTCTCATAAGCTTATATACAATCTGAATTCTTTTTGAAACCAGTGAAGTCACCCCCTGCTGGCATTAAAAAGAATGCAGTTTGGAGGCACTTCTGCATTGGCTTCACTTTTTCAGATCAGAAAGCCCTGTCCATACTAACTTTTTGTGTGGCATTAAATTTGTTGTAGTTAATATGTAATTACTGTAAAATTGAAATTTAACATCACACAAAACATGTAAGTTCATAGAATACAATGAGGTGTGAGATAAACCAGTTGTTCCTCACGTCTTATAATGTTTAGCAGTTCAAACGTAGAGACATTTTGCCTTTAGTTTGTTAGCCCCAAAAGGTACAAAATTATCAAATGTTTCACAAAAAAGCAAAGATTTGACAAAATGTAGAATATCAACATTAAATATATGTAACAGAACTTTGTTTGTTCATCTTTTACTGCCTCGTCAATTAATGAATGACCTGCCAAATGTATTTTGTGACATTTAGAGGGGGGCTATCCCCTACAGTACAAATTGATGGTGATCTAAAAATTATGTGTATATTTTTTTTTCTATTGGATTAGTCGGTAAACACAGTTTCTTTGCAAGTGATTGCATTCTGTTATTATGTACATTTTACACAGTGTTCCAATTTGGGGAATCATATTTACAGGTAGGAATTTGAATGCAGGACTTTTACTCATAGTAGGAATATTTTTACATTAATGTATTGTTACTTTTTCTTGAGTAAAGGACCTGAATACAAAAGTGTGTTTTTTAATAAACTCTTTCAGGCCCAATAAGGAGCAAACCTGTCAACACTGATCTGTTTAACCACTTGTTCTGCACACTTAATCAATGACGATGCTGTTCTTACATAAGTTCTGTCTATCAGGGTGATGACAAAAGGAAGTGTGTCTCATGTTGATCTGGATAATGCCGAGCATGTGGTGGCAGTGGGCACAGCATTGCTGTGACTGGCTCAGTCGGAGGTCAGGCCGTGAACAGAGGCGCAAGGTGAAAAAAAGACCCAGACCTCTGCCCTCATCACTCTTCAAAGCAGGAAAAACATTCCGCTAAGATGACTGAACGCAAAGACTTTAATGCAGACGATGTGGACGTGTGCCAGAAATAAGAACTATTGTTTTATAGCACAATGAGCCACGTCAAACTGAAAACCTCCTCCAGTTGCTCAACTTTGACAAAGTTCCAAAAAAATAAATGTCTGTCATAACAAAACAAACTATTCTGAATGTGGAAATTTCTTTATCTGCAATCTAGAACACACTTCATCTTTATTAATCTAATTTGACTAATGTTACATGGATTGAACTAATGACAAATTACTGAGCAAAACTCTGAGCCATGTCTTTAAAAAGGAATCAAGTTGCACCATGTCTTATGTAATTCAGGATTTATGCTGCTTGCCCTGCCAAGAAGAAAAGTTGATCCTTATGAACTGGAGGCAAATCCTCCCCGCTGAAGCACACAGACAGACGGAGGATGCTCACAAATTTTGGAGCACTTGGCAGCACACGAAGCAGCAGAAGCTTTTATGTTATTTGAAAGCTGCATGTATTCAATCAAGTGAAATGGACAGTGAAATGCACTTCATCCCAACACTGAAATCCAGCCTAAGATGTGAAATCATACAATTCCAGGTGATTCATTGTTTAAGACAGATGCTCATAATAACCAAGTGGTCTGCTGAAGGACTGAACAATTGAAAGATTTCATGGGCGTCTAATCCGTCCTCTCTGAAGGAATGCCACTCTGATTAACCCAAACTAACATGGACCTGACACCAAGAAGAACTAGTTTGATTTTGATGTTTTCTGAGATTTCATTCAATCAAAATTCAAGCATCTCTTGTCGCCTATGTGGACGACATAAACAAATAATATGACATACTGACCAACATGGAACCTCGACCACAAATTATTATTATGATTATGGGTTTTCCAGCTATCTGGTGGTTTAAATGCACAGTGGTCTCGCCATCAAAACAATGAAAAACAAGAGATGTAGTTTGCTGAAGTCTTAAAAGAGCAGGTAATAACAGGATAGTTGTCTTCATTATTAAACAACCACCATCGGAAATGGAAAACAATATCTGATGTGTCTCAAATGATCATGGACGAGATAATGTATTAAAGAAAACAAATTGATTTTGCACAGCTGCTCTGCTGTTGTTAGCAGTGCTGGCTCAGGTGTGTGTCTGCTGACCAATCAGAGCAGACTTGGTATTTGGGAGGGCGGGCCTTAAAGAGACAAGAGCTAAATCAGCGTGTGGAGGAATAAAAAGCTGTAGCACTGGACAGTATGAGACAACTGATGTGATTTTTTTAGCATTAAGCATGTAAACCTGTTCTAGTAGTGACCCAAAATAAAAGTATTAACCTGAAAATGAGCAGAATATGTCTCCTTTAAAGTTTTATTCACATTATGTTTAGTCATATTTCCTTCCTCACTCTGACGTATCATCTAAAGTTGCCCCAAAAGATACAGTGACAGGCGACCAAGTGATTCACATCGTTACCTGGAATAAAATAAAAAAATTCTCTGGGCTTGATCATCGTTTGAACATTTGGAATAATGTAAGGAAACAGCTTCAGAAACTATAACCAATGTCTGGTTACAATATGGAAATGTTACATATTGTATCTTTAACACGGGTTTTGCAAGATCACAAATCAGAGAATCAGATCAAAACCTGCCAACAGACCAATCAGATCGCTGTAAAACAGAGTCATCATTCCTACAGGAGCATGACCTGGACAAATGTAGGGACTTTACAATAAAGTGACAAGTAATAGAGAGCAACATTTAAAATCACTTTGCTTCTAACAAAAGCAGGAAAAGTTAATGACACTAAATGTATAATGACTCTTGAAGCTGTGTTTTGGTTGCATTCCCAGCAGGAGCTTTATATTCTCTTATTAAATCACTGAAGCTCAGAATAACGATGTTGGGTTGATTTTATGATGGTAATTGGAAATAAAAATGACACCCTCAATTGTTTTTTAACACAAATATAATCCACAAACTGTTAAGTGGCTCCCCTGATTATTAATGCAACATCTCAGTCAGACAGATCTTTTCAGCAGCAGAAACATTACATTAATTTTAACAGACTTTTAAAGTTTTATAACCTTACATTTTATATTCGGGATTAATTCATTTATTATTCCTGCAGCTCCTTGTTCTGGTCTACCACCTTGTTGGATATCACATTAAGCTGTCACTTGAACTCAATTTTCCTTTTAAATTTTACAATTCATCTCGTATCAAATTGTGTGCTCCATTCATTCATCTGACGATGTGCCTTGTAATTAACAACAATCCTATGAGGGCACTCAAAGCAGTCTAACATGATCGTGCTGTGACAGTTAAAAGCCTTTTATATGTTGAAAGAAAAACGTGCTTTGGAGTTTATGTCTACATTAATCCAAAGAGCACCTCTTACAAACTCACTTTGAGTCCAAGAAGCCCTCCTACAGTAATATTTTTGAGCACTCAAGGCTGAGTTGGAAAACCCAAACATACCAGAGCCAGCTGATGATCAGCTTTGTGATATCAGTTATCCAGACTAGATGGGTTGAGTGAAGCAAGGTAACCAAAAGAGAGCCAGAATGAATTTGAACTTCCTCCATATCAATTTCTGTGGTGTTTTCTTGTGAACAAAGAAAAGTTATGTGCAGTGTTACTCACCAAAACTGATCTTGTTAATCTTTGAGGTCTAATAAACATGACAGATGCATTCCCTCCCTCATAAAGCATTTTCGAGGGATTTTAGATTCAGCATTGTTAGATGTTTACTGTCGTCTTGTTTTCTGCCTTTCATAGCGTGTTGCCACCACCTGTAGCTGTGGCATAGTGTGAAACTATTGGTCGGACTGTCACCTCTGTCCAACTAAACCAAACAGGGACCACCCACAGAAGATCAGCTCAACAGTGAGGGGATCTTTAAGGGAAAGCCGTAATTGTCTTTTAATAATTTATTTATTTCAGAGTTGGATCAACTCTTTAAATTGACCATCTTCTTGGGATCCTTAGAATGAGGATATAAATGAATGATTTTACTTTATCTCTTCTTTTTTTTTTATGTTTGATTCGGATTTCTATGGAAACGGACATTGTCAAGCCTTCTGAATATGCAAGGGGTGGAAGCTGTCAATTTAGCCATGAAGAAGTTGTTAATGTTACATTTCATGTTAATGCAACTTTCATCAGGTACATCAATCATCAGCAAGTTCATCTCAGAGAAGAGGACATTTAGTCTTAATTTAATATAATTTGACTAAGTGTTTTTCCAGTTCTGTTAGAAGGTAAATGCTTGAAGGGATTGTGTTTCAATAAAAGAATGAAAAACGAAGAAAATGTAAAGTAAAAGAGAGTAAAGGCCAAGTTTTGGTTTGATTAAAAAAACAAAAAACATGACAACATGATGTACAATGGCCAAAACAATACAACATTTCAGAATACACCAGATTTTCGAATTAATAACATTTCAGAAAACACAGTATATTCACAGAACATAGCAAAACATTTAACAAGACGCAACAACATTTAACAAAACCCAACAATATTTCACAGAATAAAACATTTTCCAACCATTTCAGAAAACAAACTGAAATGTTGTGTTTTCTGAGATGTCTTTTTATTTTTCAGAATGTCGTAGTGTTTCCGGAAATGTTCCTGTGTCTGGGCCACCATAATGATGCCTGAAGAAAAAGAAATCCAACAAAATATTGTTAGAAGAAAATAATGAATATTGAGAATAAACTCACTAAATGTGCTGAAATTCTAACAAAACCCAAGACCTCTGGGTTCAAAAGAGAAACTGAGGCTACAAACACAATGAAGTCAATGTAGATCAGGACCGCAAAGACTGCCAGAGTTTGGCACGACGCTGCGTGGTTGTAAATCCAAACGACTTCTCCTGGTGAGTGAATAAAAACACATTCACAGACCTTTAAAGAGAATTTGTTCAATCACTGAATCTTAAAGGTCACTGTCTTTCATACTTTAAGTTGTATTTCACCCACCTGCTCAAGTTACATCAGGAGTAGTCAGAAAGCTCTTAAACAGGATGAACATCGGTTTTAGGAATGTGCATTTTCTGAACTCAGTCCAGTAAATCAGTCACTCCTCACTAACTCTTATCCAAAATAAGGAACTCCGACGTTTGACCAAAATAGGAGAGAAGTACCTGTTAAAGCCGAGAGGACCGTGTGTGTGTTGTTATCTGCTTTTCAACTTCATGAAAAGTTACCTCAGCAGCTCAACCTTGTTAGTTACCTGCCTGGACACCTAAAATATGTAATAATATCTACATAGTCGAGGAAAACCCCACTTCCTCAAGCGTAACTGAGGTCACGATTTTTTTGTATCGGGTCTTAAACGATCTTATTTTCTGCTACAAATCTCAGGTGGTTTGGCACCGAAGAGACTGACTCGTAATTGTCCAGCAAAGCACCCTCCCACAGTGAGGAAAAAACAAATAACAAACCGAAGAGGCGTTTCTCCCAAAACGCGCAAATCTCTACTCCATCCCGCATAGGTGCGCAAAATGATCCAAATATATGTTTTGCGTTCGCTGAGGAGTCACGGTGCGTCATGCGTGCTTCACAGGCTGGCGTTTAGGTATGTCTGGTCAGTACATGGCAGAGCTGTGTGTGGCGCAGAGGAGGCAGGAGATGACTGCTGCCCCCCTCACTTCTCCAGTGAGCCTCAGGAGAGCGCAGGGAGAAGGAGGGCTGCGTGGGGACCGCACGGCTGCACAGTGAGCGCGTTTTTCTTTTCTTCGGCGCTGGTTTGGAACGGAGATTGCAAACACGCGGTTAGACCATGCAGACTCGCGCCGTCTAGACAGTTTTTTTTTTTTTATGTTTATAGCTCTTTCGTGAGTTGCAGTTATAAGTGATCTGAAGCCTGCTATGGAGGACTTCTTTAGTCAAAATGAGTCTGAGCACTGACAATGTCACAAACTTGTGGAAAAATGGTTCCTCGGAACTCGGCGGGACTCTGGGCGCGTCCTCCCAGGTCAACTTCACCAACAGCTCCGGGGGGAACCACACGGAGCCCAGCGTGGTGGATCTCACCCGAGCCATCCCGCTCGGCTTGGTGCTCGGGGCTTTCATCGTGTTCGCCATCGCGGGCAACATCCTCGTCATCCTCTCGGTGGTGTGCAACAGGCACCTGCGCACCCCGACGAACTACTTCATCATCAACCTGGCCATCGCCGACCTGCTGCTGAGCACCACGGTGCTGCCGGTGTCCGCCACCCTGGAGATCCTCGACTACTGGGTGTTCGGCAGGATCTTCTGTGACATCTGGGCTGCGGTGGATGTGCTGTGCTGCACCGCGTCCATCATGAGCCTGTGCGTAATATCCATCGACCGCTACATCGGAGTGAGCCACCCGCTGCAGTACCCGGGCATCGTGACGGAGAAGCGTGCCCTGTGGGCCATGGTCGGGGTGTGGGCGCTGTCGGTGGTCATCTCCATCGGACCTCTGTTCGGGTGGAAGCAGCCGCCGTCGCCGGACGACACGGTGTGCCCCATCACCGAGGAGCCGTTTTACGCGCTCTTCTCCTCCCTCGGCTCCTTCTACATCCCTCTGGTCGTTATTCTGGCCATGTACTGTCGGGTGTACATAGTCGCCAAACGGACCACTAAGAACCTGGAGGCCGGTGTGATGCGCGAGAGGATGAACTCCAGCGAGCTGACCCTCAGGATCCACAAGGGCTCGCAGGTGCAGGAGGAGCCCGGCAGCTCAGGCACCGGGAAGGGCCGCGCGTCCCAGGCGAGAAGTTCCCTCACGGTGAAACTTCTGAAATTCTCCCGAGAGAAGAAAGCGGCAAAAACTTTGGGAGTTGTGGTCGGCATGTTTACGCTCTGTTGGCTGCCCTTCTTTCTCGCCTTACCCATAGGTATGTGGTCTGTTACACTGTCAGAAATAAACCCCGATGTTCGGCCATTTACAGAACACACACAACCCCCACTTCTTTCCCTCACAACACACTCCAAATCAAAAATGATATTCCATTAGTCAGTGAGCTCACACAGATAGATATTACAGTCATCATACATGTCTGTAGGAAGTTAAAAATGAAGCAGTTAAAGGCTGCTGCGGGCCTTTAAATCATATCTATGGCTGCTGGCACTGCAAACTCTCCAATTTACTGCTCTGTCACCGAACCTATGAGTGGGCTTTGATATACTGTGGTGGTCGATCTATACTGCAGGAATAAAAAAATAACATCACCCATACTGCAGCTTTCAATATATGACACTGTGGGGGCACATCTGACTTTACAGCCTCTGTTTCTGTAATTAAATTGATATTTTATGGCACAGACTTTAAAAGTTTGTTCTAATATTCCAGTTGTGCTCCATCCATTTGCGTCATAGTGTCTAAATTTGTGGCTCATAGTCTGGGGATAAATTATGTTTTTTAAGAGACTGAGAGGGAATTCTTCTCAAGCTTTTCCAAACATTATTAGTGTTATCTTTGCATTATCCCCCGAGTCTGAGTTAATCACTTGGTGCAACAAATACACCGCCCGAGCGTGCCAAGTTGCAGATTCGATGGCTTCTCTCTGCTCTGGTCAGTTGATTCAGAGGCCTGTGGGGCTGGCCGGGGCTGCCTGATGCCACTCAGACTGGCAGGCGGTCAACACTCTGCTGTCGTGGTAATTTAAAACAACTGCAGAGGAAATCAAACATTATATTCTGTGGTGAAATGGTCGCCAGCTGTGTCATCGAGAAGAGGCTAAGACAACATTAGTGATGGAGTCTGAACTACAAGCATGGCTGCTCTTCTTTAGATGATCTCTTGCCTGATTTGCCAGAGCAGATCCCATGTGGAGTGTGTGTTTGTCCATCGGCATGTGTGCAGTCATATGGGCATGTGTTTATGCTCCTGCCTTCAAGCCACAGCTCATTACATCCTCACATGGACACGCATGCATGCGCCCACATGCATTAGTACCTGGGGCAGGATCACTATGCAAGGTCACATAGTAGGGATTATTTCGCCTCGAGGCGTTCTTAGATACCAGAAGCACGTAGGAAATGTAATTTTCCAAACTTCAGATTTCCAGATCTGAGAGGCTTCAGAGAGCAGATAGGAGAGGGACTGGAGGTTCAGGAGGGGCCTGTTTACGTAACACTAATCAACAAAGTGCCAAGAAACCCCAGAGGGTATGTTTCTCTGTACCATGTCTGGTGTAGCATACTGATACACTGCAACAAAGCACCAAACAGCCTTATTTCATGCTGATTCCTAACCAGAGGCATTAAAGGAAAGAACACAAACTAGTCTCCTGGAGGGGAATGCCACATGATGAATCAACTATATATTCACTAAGTGAAAGCAGGACACTGAAACTGTCTCCTGCCTCCTTTATTTCCTAAAGGAGATTTTCAATGTATGTTTGTGCCTCGGCTCCCGTCTGAACTTAAATACTAAAAAGCCTTAAAGGGCAGCGGCGCACTCCTGGTGTTGCTCCCTGTGTGTTCGTTAGCCTCCACCCACAGAGTGGGATTTCCTGTCTCACACTTGTTATTACTCTGCTTCTTCCTCTGCACACTGTCGCTGATATGTAGCATACGTGGGGGGGTTATGATCGGG
>OMLP01046465.1:36070-58940 GCA_900302685.1 Spondyliosoma cantharus
GACTAAGCATTGCTTCTTCCAATTAGTGAGAATAACAGGATGCCTGTTTTGTTAAGATGTTCCTGTGTTTCACAGTGAGATGTGTGTACGTGTGCCTGTCCTCAAGAAGGAGGTGCAAACATTTCTCCTAACAGAAAAGGGCGAGACCGCCATCAACAACCCTCCCACAGTTATCTATGTACCATTGTCTCACAGCCAAGCCCCTCGCATCCTCTCCTGTTTTTGCTACAGACTTTCAACATAAACACTCTTCAGGAGACAAGCACAGACCGCTTCAAACAAAACCTGAACACACAAACCTTTTCTGGCTACAGGAAAGTCTGTGGTCAACCAGATTTCTTTCTGTGTTTCCGACACTTTTATCCTGCAGTGTTGTTCTCTGTCGGGGCCTCTAGAGCCACACAGCTGTGTTTGCCCCTCCAGATGCCACTCTTATAGCCCACCTGGGAGGTTTATTTTTGAAATACAGACTAGGGCAGAGATCTGAGATCATTTCAGATTTTGGATATGGTTATATGGTGACATGGCTTAAGTGTTGCCTTTTCCTGGTTTTTAAAGCTGCATCACAGTAAAATGATGTCATTTTCTCAACTTGCCAGACTGTTCTACTCCACTGAGTCAATATATTCACATTACTGATGATTATTTATGAAATTTCTCAATTAAATTATATTTTGTGAAATTCTCAACAGCCACAGTCAATATTGATAGATACTCTGCTCACACCAGCATTTATGAAGTGCATTTGAGGAGATTTCAATATATAGAGATTTATAAGGTGTGTCAGAGAATTGCCTAAAGATACCATAATAGTATTTTAAGAAAGAAAGAAAGATGATGTAATTTGTAATAATTTGAAATGACAAATGAAAAACATTCATTTTTGATAACTGATGAATGCTTGATTAAGATGATTAAGTCAATTTTCAAGTAATAAATGCACAAAAAAACAGATACTGGCTCTCCAGTTTGAGCACTCCCTGCTTTTGTTTCCAATAATTGCAAATTGAATATATTTTTGTTTTCATCTGTTGGTTGGACAGACAATGAGTCTAAAACAGATGAAGTCTCACATCAGGTTGGAAACCATTTTGATGGACATTTTTCACTATTTTTCAACTACTGGTTAATAAATTAGCTGTCAGATTGAAGGTTCACTTTGTAAGAAATGTTTATTTTTGAGTGTCATTCCCAATTCATCAAAACCTGACGCTTTGGGACGGCCGGCGATATGACCTACAGTCCCCAAGCGTCAGTATTTGACGAGTTGGGAATGACACTCAAAAATAAACTTTTCTTTTAAATAAGACCTGTTGTGAATGATGGAAAAATACTTATATACATCTAGTATTTGATTATCTAACGTCACACAGCTTTCTACTCAAAAGCATTACCGTAACTATTACTGTTTATTACTAGTAATCCAATTTTCTAGTGTTAAAAATGTGTTTGTTAAATCATCACACAGTGAACTTCTGTATTGATTAAGTCATTTATCATGTAAGAACACTGAAGATTTGGTAGTTCAGTTTGTGTCTTTCATTGTTTTTTTTTTATTTGAGATATGCTCGACCAAGAATAAGAAGACTTTTGATGCAGGCAGTGATCAGTACCTGCAACCAGCCGCTCTCAAAGAGATCTAGACAGACAAAGGAGGCAGAGACGGACCGGGAGAGAAATGAAAGAATGAACAAGTTTTTTTTCTACTCCATTGAGCCCTGAATCCCAATCACGGGCATCAGTCGCTTAGTTATGTAACCACAGTTAAGTGGTCGTCCAGAGGTGAAAATAGCGTGTGAAAATGCCTGCTACTGAGCAGAGACCCATTCATCTACGAAACAGAAGGGCAAGACACGTTCAGACAGCTTTCTGTGAGGTCAAGTTCATATAGTAGCAGCTGTTTCTCTTTCCAAAACTATACGAGAAGTTTTTTGTTTATTTTTCTCACTCATTTGGTGGACACAACTCCCTTCAGGCTGTTATCACTACTTGCAGCCAATGATACATCTCACCCCTGGGCTATGTAGGATATAATGTACCTTGTAGCACTTAAAAATGAAAGCTGTTGATCTGATGTTTATGGAGAGGAAAGCTGAGGTGTGTGTAATGTCTTAGCAGAGGTAATTTCACACTTGAAAGCCTGAGATTATAGTGCATCACCAGCCTCTCCGGGAATATGATATTAATTTAAGAATGTGGGTTGGTGTAAAGAAACACAGATTTACTCACATCTGCCCACACACACAATTATTTTTTTTTTCTTTCACACTGATCCCACACTTGCTTATAAATTCTCAGTTTTTTATCTCCAGGCTTCCCCCTCTAACCCCATTAGCTGGTAAAATATTCACCCGCTATTTAAGCTTGGCCACAGGAGACGAAATGGCACCGCAAGGGCAGATTAACAGGGTTTAATTCACTCATTAGCACACGGGACAAACCCTCTTCAGGATCATGTGTAGTGTTGTCATTTCGTTCATAAAGATGCGGGTGACAAAAAGATGGCTGCCCACGTACACAGAGCAGCCGCCGGTGCAGAAAGAGAGAGCCTGCTGTGTTAGTGTAACCTCCACAACCTCGGAGAGACAAAGCTGCTATCTAGTTTTCAAATAAAATGTCTTCCCTTTTCATTTCTGCCAGTGTGTTCATCTTAAAAGAAACTCAGGGTCATCCAACTCTTTCTGTATACTTATGAAAGTCCTCCAGATGAACTGTGACAGAGTGTCTACGTTGTTTTTTCTTTAAAAAAGGAAGCACAAGGTCTTTCTTTAATGATGCGCAGTTGGGTGTCCTCTCTGGGCTTTTCACTCTTCTGCTTCATATCCTGCCTGCCCGAAGTCTCACTGTACAGCCCCGTGTGTGAGTCTTAATCAATGCTGCCACCTATTGGGTAAAATATAAGATGCAAGCACAGACAGGCTCAACACATCCTAACCCAGCAGTCAATGTACTGATTGGATAGTTACCGGATTAAACAGAAAGGATACATCCTGATGTACATTACTGTCATTCTAAAGTTCAATGTTTTCAACATCAGTTAGATTAATTTAGTCACAGCAGGCAGGACCTCAGCTCATAGTGTCACAGAAATCTCTAACTTTACGTTGGAGAAAACTGGTTCTGCATCGTCATTCAGGTATCTGTATCAGTACTGGGAGTGAAAAGGTTGAGTCCATGCATCCCTGATTATTAGTTATTGAACCCCTTTTGTAAACCTCTTTTCCAACGAATGAAATGTTCAAGTGAGACACTTCACCAGTCCATTCAATAAAAATATGTTATGAGCATCATTTTATACATTCCCTCAAATTCTGCCTGGCATCTGATATTCAGCATCTTTCGAGATTTTAGCATCTTTGAACATGTGTTTGTAAGGACAAATGGTTCACATTTGGGGAAATACGCTTAATCACTTCACCTCCGTGAACGTTGGATGTGAAGATCAATACGATTCTTGTGTCTGTGCATTAATTACAGAGATGGAGGTGTTAAGCTTAGCTTACCATAGACTGAAAGGAGGGGTTAGTGGAGTTCGCCTTTCTTATGTGTAGATTAACAAACAGGATTCAACGTGTTTGCTTTCAGGACACTGCTAGGTATCCATTTATTTTTAACTTTGGACAATCCCACAGCTGCCACCACAATTTAAATTTTGATGAATATTGATTGGTGCACAAAAGTTCCAACTGAGCCATGCCCACTTCAAACTAGTAGACAGAGAGAAAAAAAACTAAAGATTTAGGTAATTATTGTGAATTAACCTTCCAACTTTAGCAGAAGCACTGTGTTCATGGAGACCATCGCTCGCAGTAAGGATCTGTTCAATAAAATGAATGATTGGATTGAATATCTCTATTTTCTACTGTTCCCAGGGTCTTTTAATGTGAACCTGCGCCCACCTGATGTCCTCTTCAAAGTGATCTTCTGGCTGGGCTACTTCAACAGCTGCCTGAACCCCATCATCTATCCCTGCTACAACCGCGAGTTCAAGCTGGCCTTCATCCGCATCCTTAAATGCCAGTGTCATCAGCGTAAACGTCCTGGCTGGAGGGCGTACAACTACCGTTCCTCCAACTTTAGCTCCTCTGGAAACTCACGCAAAGGCTCAGCGGATCACAACTCCAGCTGCTTGAATGGCAGCCAGCGTACCCTGCCCTCCTCGGCCAGTCCGAGCCCCAGCTACCTGAGCAAGGGTCTCCCACCCTGCCCCGAAGGGGAAACATTATACATCTGGGGGGCCACCACCCCGACTCCCTCCACACCCAACCTGCTGCCCGGCAGCCCTGCAGACTTCCAGCAGGGAGCCTTGAGAGGGGAGGTGAGAGGAGGGAAAGCAGGTGAGGAGACGGCTGGGGGTGTTTTCTCTTTCTCCTTTGGGAAGAATCGAGACAAGGGAGGGCTCAACAAAGACAGCATCCTGCCTGATGATAAGGTGTGACTCACTGAGATGTGACTCATTCATTCCTTGTGGATTAGGATTTAATAGATTTGCTGTGTTCACTGTACAAGATCCCATGATCACCCATCAGTCAGTGGATTGTCAGTTTCATTAGTGGTCAATGTAAGCTGAAGATATTAAGTATTGACTATGCTGCTGTATCAGAGATATTTTGTCTATGTTTCTGTAGCCGTGGTTCACATCGGCATAGAAGGGTTCTTTCAATGGACAGTAAGGAGTTCAAGACAAAACCTCTGTTCACTGCCTTCTTTGGGACTGGAACATAAGCGCATGCATCTTGATGAAACAAAAGAATAATTTAAAGGAAAGGAAAGCAAAGGAACCTCACCGGACACAATCTTCCCTTCAAAAAATCTGCCTTGTAAAAAAAGACTGAACATGACAAAGAACCTGACTTGTGTAAAATGTGTGATAAGACAAACGACCATCTTTCTGTTGCAGTCACTTGACATCTTCATGGTATGTTGTGGAATGTAAGTATAACCTGGTTTATCTGCTGTGCGCACAATCATCAGATATCATCTTGTTTGTATGTTTGTTGTTCTAAAAGTTCTGAATACTAGAAAATGTGATTGATTGATTGATTGATTGATTGATTGATTGATTGATTGATTGATTGATTGATACACGAATAAACATAGAACGTTGCTCAAATGCTGCTTGGAGACAAACTCTGTTGCTGGTTGTAAAAAAAAAAACAAAAAAAACTTCAATGGATGTTGTGTGTTCTGAGTTGGGGTGTGACTGCATTGAGTGTCTGAGGTAAAGAGCAAACATTACACTGAACAGTTCCGCTGAGAAGAGATAAATGTGTGTTTATTGCTTATATAGACCACTCTCCGACCTGTGATCACAGCTCAGCCATGACACATCTAACTATATGCCCACCTGTCCCCTTACCTCATGGCCCACTGACTCCTGGTACATGCCAGTTAATCATTTACTCCTGATGGGCTTTGTTTTGTCAGTGGATCAATAATGGGCATATGCACACACACACACACACACACACACACACACAGACAGTCTGGTATACATCACAGGACACGCAGCTCCATATGTTGAAGGAACAGAGACAGGTTTAGATCAGCCAGTAAGACATGATCGGCACTGAATGGAAAGGCATCCACATGGATTTATTTCGAGTGGCTCATGGCTCGCTTCTTGCCTCATCATGATTTCAGCAGCAGGAACTAACACCTCAGATAACCACACCCTGACTAATCCTCCTGCTTTATTTCATAGCACCGCTGTTAAAGTCTCTGTGCTGTGCCTGCTCCTACCCATCCCCGTCCTGGCCATCATGGGAAATCTCCTCATCATGGTTGCAGTGGCACGTTTCCAAAGCCTCCGGACACTCGCCAATGCTTTCATGGTTTCCCTGGCAGTGGCAGACCTCCTGGTTGCCGTGCTGGTGATGCCTTTCAGTCTGGTGCGTTCCATCGACAGATGGCGCTTCGGGCACTGCTTCTGCCGAGTACACTTCCTGCTCGATGTCACCTTCTGTACGTCCTCCATCTTTAATCTCAACTGTGTGGCACTGGACCGATACATAGCAGTGTGTGACCCGCTGCACTACCCTGCCCGGATGTCTCCCAGACGTGTGGCCATGCTGCTGCTGCTCTGCTGGATTCTGCCTCTGGTCTTCTCCTCTCTCTGCGTCTCCTTCGGCATGAACACTCAGTTTCTTCCTCAGAGCTGTCCGGCCATGTTTCACGTTCCTTACGCCTTTGCAACCTCAGCTATCTCCTTCTTCATTCCCATGTGTTTCATGCTGTTTGCCTATGGGAAAATCTTAAAGGCTGCCCGGAGACAAGTTAGGTGGATCCACGCAACCGATCAACAGATGAACCAGAGTCCGATGAGGACTGACCCCAGCAGACGAGTCCAGGCTCGTGTTGAAAGCCATTCCCTGAAGACGGAACAAAAGGCAGTGAAGACACTGGGTCTGATCATTGGGGTCTTCCTGCTCTGCTGGCTTCCTTTCTTTTGCCTGAACATGGCCTGTCCTCTGAAGGGCTACAGCATCAGCCCCCTGGTCCTGGAGGCCTCCATGTGGCTCGGATATGCTAACTCCTCTCTGAACCCTTTTCTCTATGCTTTGTTCAACAAGAACTACCGTCATGCATTTGCAGCCATGTTAGACTGTGGCCCTTTGGAGAGGCAGTTAAGAGCAGGTTTGGATTCATCACCGTTCAGTAGACAAGCACATACTGTTGTTACCTTGGAGACCATTTCAAGATAATCATTGTGCATTAGCTTGATAATGTTTGCCAATTCCTCGTAGGCAGGGCGGGTTTTTTGTTCCATTTCACCTTAAACAATCACTGAAGAGAGGTGGACTCATGATTGTTATAAACCATTCTAGCAGAAGCTGAGATATGCTGACTTTTGAGTGTGAGTCAAATTCAAAATCACTGGATCCTTTATTTCCCCCGCTGCAGTGTTTTTTCGTTATTGAAAACTTTGAAGAAAAAACATCCAACAATCTATATAAGATGTTAAGAAGAGCTAAAGATAGATCTTTGACAGTCAAAGTGATCATAAAACGTTTTTGTCTTCACTGACAAGATAAGACGGGAATAAAATGCCAGTCATTGGACATTCAAAAGATGCATATACCCCCCAATTGTGCGTCTAGTCGCTCTGTCAAAATCTAAACAATGCATCCCTTTTACTGTGCACAGACTTCCAGACTCCCATGGGGTTGTTGTCCCAAACCAACGGTGAGTTAGTGACAACATGGTGGCTTCAACGCAAAAAGGATTAGGTTGGAAAAAAAGAACAAATCTATGGAAACCATCTATTTATAATTTTCGATAAAGGTTAACACAATGAAAAGTAAACTGATCTTAATGTGCAAAATTATCTTCAGTCTTACCATGTATGTACAGAAGCAAATTAGCCACGCTAATATAGCTGAATTAATGTAATGTAATGTTCTTCTTGGTGTCAAAACACTGCACATATTCTCGCCATGGAAACCGATCAAGTAGTAATGACGTGGTAGTTATTAGTAGTTCAGGCTTCTTTAATTTCCCTCTGTGGCCTGGACAAAATACATAGTAATAACACAATTTACCAACTTGATGCAGAGGAATAAATCCATCTTAATGAAAAAGTGTTCTGGCAACTTATTCATTAAACATTAGTCATCTAAAAGAACTGCCACCAACCACTTCATTTTTTATTTTATCTTAAAGGCTCGGATCACACAAGAGAGACAAATACCAGAAACTAAAATAATGATTGACTATGACTCAGACATTTTTCCACACCTGATAAAGACAACAGTCCATCAGTGGACAGTTTTTAAATCTCTACAAACAGAAATTTCACCCTCATTTGAAAGAATTGTTGAGCATATCCACTGAGTTTAGACGGAACGCCACATTTAACACGTCTTTCTTTGTGTGTTTGTTTCTATTTTAACAAATGTATGTGTGTCCATTCTTTCTCATTAACACGTGTACAGTATGTTTTAAGAATACAAATAAAATATAATGGTGATACCAGAGGCAGATGACCACTGACAAGTTTAAAACAATATTTTGATGTAATTATTACATTATTATTATTACACTGTAAAAACTGTTAAACTGTAATTCAAGTAAATGTTAGGAGTGGTTGTAGGTTTATAGGTCAGTGGACTTCATCTTGTAAATCTATTTTCCAAACAACAAAAACAAATCAGTTCTTAATCAGTTCTTCTTGTTTATTCATACATCTAGCCGATAAAGAGCAGCATCATCATTAATTTGGTGACGCCTGTCACATAATTGTATCCTTTGTTTACACAAAAATACTGATTATTGCAGCTTTAATCAAGTGCTTTGAGTCATTTAACATTACAATAAAAACGTTAATCATGTTAGTCAATTGATGTGGCTCTCAGTGCATAATGAATTAGGGGTGTCTTCATTTTCTCCTGTCCACAATGCATCAGCAGCAGGGACGAGTGTGGATTTCTCTCTGCAGGAACAACCCAATACAGAATCACTGCAGTCAGCTTATTGTTTAAAATCATATTTCTCCGTGCAAAAGAAGTCAAACATTTAATATCAAGCAACGAGATAATAAAGGGCCCACTACAGTACTTTGTCAAAAGACTAAAGTAAAAAATTAAGCTCATTAAGCTCATTAAGCTCATTAATCTCATTAATGTTGACCAGCTCTGCTGAAACTTTACTTGGCTAAACAGGCAGGCCAGAGGTCAGCCTCAGCTCAGCTGAAAGTATAAGGTCTCTACTTTGGAGGTGAGTGAACATGCTCCTGCTGGCTTCGCTGCTTTCCCTCTTCACCGCGTCAGTTAGGCAACGTGCCCTGTCTGCCTGGGCACGCATAATTCAAGACACCATCCTTTAAAAAGTATTCCAGCAGCTGATTCATAACTTCACTGGAGACTCTCGCCACAAGTTGAGGCTTCGCTCTGGCAAGCTCATCATCTATTCTAGAGGAATAAAGAGAAGGAAAAAAAATGGCATTTTAAGGGGGTTAATAGTTTATTATTATTTAAAATTAGATTTTAGATTAGCAGCAACATTTTTCAACTGAAACAACAAACTTGGCTGGATACTACTACATATCAGTGGGAAACATTTGGCTAAAAAGCGTCAAATATGTCAGAAGTACAACATGCAGTTCAAAAGAAAAATGATCTAATCCTTGCTGTGTCATGCAAGTCACGGCTAATATAGCCTTGAGCTACTGGCTTTGAGCAAAGACGAGGAGCGGTTTAGGAGTGGTGAACTCTTTTCTTTCTTACTCTGCACCCTGAGATTTTTTACCATTCAAACTTTAATCCTAATAAATGTGTTTTGGAGACTTGAAGTTTGCATAGAGGCCTTCTCTATCTTGTTTTCTTGAAACCAGAAGTTATCATATTTGAACAAGAGAGTGTGTAACTGAGGAGGATGTCCTGGCTGGATCTGACTGAGAACCCGTGGAAAGCCATGGTAGCAATTTATCAATCACCAGTGGCCTCGGCCAAAAGCTTTTACCTCTGCTTGATTGTAAATCAAGTGAGGAGTAGGGCCATTTTCTATTATGTTTACGTACAATCAGACTTCTTGTTCTACCCTGCTGGCCATTAGAAAGAATTCAGGATTAAGGCACATCTGGTGGCTTCACTTTTCAGATCTGGAAGCTCCGTCCATATTTTATAAAGTCACTGCACAAACTCAAGAGCCACGAAGGGCTTTATACAACTTGTTTATGTGAAATGTAGTAATTCCCAAGAGCTGAAAACAGATTTTGATGTATGTATTAACGTCATGAAATTGATATTTATAGCAAATTTGAATGATCAGTGTTGATGATGATCAATCTCAAGGCTCTGTGAAGAATACTATAGGCTATTACAATGTATTAATGTTATTGTTGTTAAACCATTTAATTTAATTTATACTAGTCATATCAACCATACCATACGAGGGTGATTGATTGGTTTGTAATCTGTATGTGATGATCTGCAGCAGATGTGATGACACTTCAAACAGCTGTACTTCTTCTAAATATCATTGTATACAGTGTCTCACCGTGCATCACCTGGGCATCACCAGCATTTTGATAGTCATCTGAAATCAAATGCAGAAAATAAAATATGGAAATTTGTTTGAGTTAATGGTTTTATGTTTTGCATTCAGACTCAAGACAATAACGAGGCATTTTAGCTGAATAAGGCTCGCACACAGCACGTAATACTGATTTATGAAGACTGACCTTTTTCAAAATGCACAGGTCCACACTGGTAGAGATTCACGTCCCAGTGCGACATGGAAATTACTGTCTGGATTTCCAATGGACACTTCAAAGAAGTTTGGGTCACTGTTTTCATATACAAGCTATAACTTCTGTGACAGAAATGTATAAAGGGGAAAAGAAGCAGAATTAGACTCAAGGCAGTCGTGAACAGGTCAGCATCAGTATTATGCTCCTGTAATTATTTTAGATCCATTACTGCTTTTTCAAGGGCGTGCAAAAAAAATGTATAAAAATAGTCTAATGTTTTAATGAAAATGTAAAAAACTGGACTTACTGGACTCACCCTTTTTAATGCAAACACTTGAGTGTCTTTTTAGTCTTATTTTGAATGCTGAAAATATTTTTCTTAATGAAATTTTAGGATTTTCACTATTTTCTGATTTGTTATAGACGAAACAGGAGTTTCAAAAAAATGTTTTAAAAAAAAAAACAATCAGAAGGATAATCAATAATGAAAGAACCCATCGGTTTCCTGTCTCTGCAAGAGAGTCTGTTTTTTTCTTTGAGCAGTTCTTGTCAAGAAACATTAAATGCCTTAAAAGTGTCCACTTCAATTAAAAGATGTTACTCTTCTAATTTAAAGTTCTTAATAGAACTTAAATAGAACAAAAAAAAATGATTACATAATGGTGAAAAGACCTACAGGACCTCTATATAGAGGATGTTGTTCATGTTCTACTGTTTTCACTGTACCATGCAAGCTTGAACTTGTAAAGTGTGGAAAAACCTGACACTGACAGGAGCAGATAAGTACTTAGGATTTCTGCCAAGTTACGTCAGTGTGGCAGAAAACAATGTGACAGTTTGTCTTGGAGAAATAACGACAGACATTTCTCTCATACATGTGGGGCTGACACAGAGGAAAAGGCAGAGGTGGATATGAGCAGCGATAATGAAATGACCTGAGAGAGTTTCTACAGAAGGCCACTCCTCTTTTTTTTTTTATTCGTCTCATAAACTCCTTCCTCATTTCGGCTCTTCTCTTTCACCATCATGGCTTTCACTGGGAAGTATGAGCTGGAGAGTCAAGAGAATTATGAGGAGTTTCTGGCAGTAATCGGTAAACATTTTTTTCTCATTGATACAAAAGCCATAAATGGATTCATGTGACTTGTCATGCGTTTAACCTTTTTTTCGAATTTGGGGTCACAGGGCTCCTGCAGGCCAAGACGGACGACAAGGTGATAACAGAGTTGGTTCAAGATGGGAACAACTTCACCTGGAAGCAAAGCATTCCCAGCAGGACTTGGTCCAATACGTTCAGCGTTGGTCAGGAATGTGAGCTGGCGACAATGACAGGCGCCAAATTCAAGGTGAGTTAATAACGGGGACAAAGAAACTGATTGTTCAACGGCAAACCTGCCACAACTTGTCTTAAAGCTGTCGTCAAGCTCATCGACCATTTCCCTCTGTGACCTGCAGGCTCTTGTCACTATGGAAGGCGGCAAGATTACAATACCGTTCCCTCAATATCACCTCACAACAGAGATCATCGAAGACAAGCTAGTCATGGTGAGAGAAGCAACCAGTTCACCTCTGAACACATATTGCTAAATATGTTAACAATAACCTTAATAGAAATTGCAGTTTGTTGTATTTTCACCCCAAATCATCTGTGTCTTTTCCATCATGTGTGTTTTAGAATTGCACAACTCCAGGGGAGAAGGGTGTGACTTTCAAAAGAGTAAGCAAGAGGATCTAATGCTGCATGACTCAACATGCTTCAACGAAAGAGGAAAGTGTCCATGGGAGGTAAAACACACCGTGAAAACGCTTACTCCAACTCCAACGACTGAAGCCAGACGAACAAAGTCACAATCTCTAGCGAGGAGCGAGTGGAACAATCTCTCATCTTCACAGGGTTGCATTTTGTTGTTTTACCTACAGATAGAAGCAGTGAAAGTATTTACAGTATTTCTACAAGGATGAAACAATTTGTCTGTACCAGAGTCCATGTTTGATCAAATAAAAAGTATTGTCTGTTGTACCAAGCGATAATGGGATTTTCTTTCACTTGACTTTACACCATTGATGGGTTAAATATCTCAATGCAAAGACAAACTACCACTTCACAACAGGTCAGAATGGATATGTTCAAGGACTGATGTATTATCTTTGGCATTAAAGTTTTCTAAAAGTGACACGTTTAAATCCACGCGTAACAGACAATGTAAACAACACAAACACAACCAACTCATTTGTAGTGCATTGTGGACTTCATTGCTACTATTCAAAGCGCTGTACAACACACGCAATATTCTGCCATTCACGTGCAAGTAGCAGGTCGGTGATGAAGCCCTGCTTTTTTATCCGAAGCACACGACAACTCAGAATTTTAATATTTACAATATCAATGAGGTAACAATACAAACTCATAAATATGTATTTTTCCATAACTGAATGAACAAGCTGTTCTCAGGGGAAAATAAGGTCCCCAGAACACTGTTTGAAGCTAGACAGGTGGCAGGGTCCGCCAAATATAAACAAAGTAAACAGTATGAAATTGTGTTGTCCTTTAAGGTCAGTTTGTTTGATCAGTTTATTAACCCTATGATCCTGATGAAGCGTTCTCACAGCTGATCTGCATTAACTGACGTATTATGGAAATTGTAATATGGACGCAATTCTTTTGATAAAGATCAAATGTTTGACAAAGCCGCATTATAATGAAGCACTGTAGCTCTGCAGGGATGCTCCGACCTACAAATCTCATTCTGCAGATGTAAGAAAATGTGTGTGTGGTGCAGAACCCCACACATTTGTTACATCATCAGGATTTTAATAATTTTTTTCAGTAAAAAAGAAAATTGTGAATCACATCGTTGTAACAATATCTGTAAGAGTAATGACAGTATGATAAACATAGCTCAGAGATACTAGAGGATCTAAACCTGACAAAGTATCCTTATACATATACATACAGAATACATTCAACTTGTTTGGGTGCATAGAGGCAGAATATTACACAATGCTTCAAACATTAGAATATTTATTTATTTTTATAGTTCAGTCCATTATTTTATTTTTTTTGGCCTTTTGGCTTTATTGACAGGATAGCTGAAGACATGACAGGAAAAATGTTGAGAGAGAGAGAGGGGGAGTGACATGCAGCAAATGGCCCTAGACCGGAATATGAACCCAGGGCCGCTGCAGCAAGGATAAAGCCTCTGTACATGGGACACCTGCTCTACTTACTGAGCTAAACGGCGCCCCACAGTCCATTATTTGAAACAATTATAATACAGTTGGTTTTGTTAGTTTTATTTGCTTTTGTTGTATTTATTGTGTTTGTGTTCTCATCATTTCTCAAATTTTTTTAAATTTTGTTTTGTTCCCTTCTTCTTATCACTGTCTTGATCTTTGAAATCCAGATACACTAAATGAAAGTAGATATCTGCAGGGGATGTCAGCATTAAGGAAAGAGGAACGGCTGCAGGCACTGCAGCTGAGCAGGGACGGGCCTCGGCTTGGCCCAGGTGGTGGAATAGAGTTAAACAGATCATGTTAATTGATGTTTGACTATTGTGATCTGTGCCTTTGGAGGTTCTGATGTCATGAAGAAAATATTGTGCACACCTGTGCACCTGTTTATCTGTGATTAGAACAGTAATGAAGAATAAAATAAAAAAAAAATACTTCAGTCTGATTATCAAGCTAACATGTAGGCTACATGAGCATCTGAGAAACCCACAATCAGGCAAACGTGACAAAAATGTTATTTCAAGAAGAGAAATGTTTATGTTTTTTTTTCCCTTTTTCAGTGATTTGAAATTAGCTCAATAAAATGATAAAGTGAAAAACATTTATTGTGCTGCTCCTCTTTCTCTAGAGTTTTGCTTCAAACAAACATGCATGTCTTGGTTAGGTTTTCCAAAACTAGCAGATGTCACCCTGGTTTCACTTCAAAATCTGTCTTTTAAATAAAATCCCAAAACAGATCTGGAGCAGTACCATTTTTAAATGCATTAAATCAAAAAACACTCTTCTCCCCTTACCTGATTCACTTGGACCAACTATTTTACCTCATCAATGAAACCCTCTGCTTACACATATGTGTTGAAACTAAAATTAAGGATTAGAGACTAACAGCTGTAGTCACAAATCTTGTGAGTACCATCCATACTAATGCTGTGCATATACTTACGAGAGAGGCACAACAAACTGCACGTTTCCATTCTCACCACTGAGGGGCGCCATCATACCTCAATAAATCTACACAGTCTTTGCCCCTCAAACCCTTGTTAATCTATTTCAATGCATTAAGTGGCTTTTTTGGGTTAATAAGAATCACTTATTCCTCTGTGCTACCAGATTCTTCATACAAATCTTCAGCTTATACGAGTTCAGCAGAGCTCTTATTAATAGAGGAGTGCTGTTGCATGGTGGCAGATAAATAAGAAGAGGTCTTTTCTTCATCTGTGTTCTTATAGAAACACCAACACATTGCTCCCTCTGTCACAGACTTGTCTTGTTGACATCCAGACACTCCTCCTGGACATTTGACATGCTGCGTTTCAGCATGTCAGAGAGAAAAAAGGAAAAATTTGTTCATCAAAGAGTCTGTTTGCTTCTGCAGCCGTTTGTAGGGCAAAAAAAAAATCCCGCTCATAGTATCACATCACAAGGTTCCTGTCATGGAGTTTTTAACAAGTGTGACATCACACATAACAGGGAGGTATGGCTGCTTTTTGGTCATGCATTCCTATGAGTGATAAAACTGTTTTAATACAGGGGCCTGTTTTCACTTATTGACTCTTGAATCACAGAATGTAACTGAGACTTTTAAAAGAGCGTCACTTAAACAACAGCAAGGCATTTAAAACCGCTTAAAACACATGATCCTTCAAATGGTTTGGTGATGGCTTTTTTTCAGGACTTCAACCCAACTTAAAGAGTAAGTGTCCTTTTTATCATTGATGCTGCCACCGAACAGGCACTGCTTTACATCTTCCACATGTTCAAAGTTACAGGAGGACAGAGTCTGCACAAAATTAGCTCTGCAGCACAAAACTTCTATATTCTTAAATATCTTTTGAATAAAATATGATAAAGTACGTGCACAGTGGAAAGGTATCACCACCACTAGATCCAGAGGTCAACCTGGTGAGTACAAGACAGATTTATACTAATATACATTTATCAGATTACTGTGGTATGTAAAGGTTTAATACTGGATGAAGCATCACAATACATTTTGTTCATTTATCAAGTAGATGTTACAAAATAAAGTGGCATGGCCAGAGAGGCCCGGAGCAAAATGAGCAGCCAGGCCCCTTAAGAAAAATCAATTAAAGGGATAGTTCATCTCCAAATCAAAAATATAAAAATGTTCCCTCTTCCCTGTGCTGATATTTAACTATCTAGATTGTTTTGGTCTGAGTTGCTGAGTTTGGGAGATATTGACACAAGAGACGTCTGCCCTCTCTCGAATTGGCAGCTTGTGGAGCTCAAAGCGGCCAAAAAATTCAACAGCGCTGTCTCCTACCAGAAATCATGACCCCGGTTACTCCATGGATAATCCACAGACCTTGTTTTGAGCAGTTTCTAATGGCATCATCCTCAGCTCGACGCTTGTTTGCTCACATAGCTGGCCTATCTTCCATTTTTCCTTCTGCGCCATTAGCGAGTGTAGAAAATAGTTCCTGCGCGATGCTGCTCACAACATGGATCATGATTTTTGGGAAGAGACATTGCTGTTTTTCAAATGTATTTTGTTTGGGTTTTTTGGCACTTTGAGAACAACACACCAAGAGCCATCTATTTTCTACTATATTCGAGAAAAGGCAAACATCTCTAAGGCCGATATCTTTCAAACTTGCGGACTCACAGTCATACTATCTAGATGGATAAATAGCACTACAGGTAAGTAGGTACTTTTTTTACACTTTTAATTTAACTTTACAAAAAGGGAGTCTTCATTAGACTACAATAACCTTTAATCTGCCCATGTGTAGAATTTGTCCTGATACATGCAGCATACCATGATCCCTTCAATCCTGCTTATTAAATGCTGTGTTGTGGATTTAAAGCACACATGTACTAAGATACCCACCACAAATATAAGGTGAGCAGCCCTTCCCGCACCCCCGACCATCCCTTCAAATTCTTCCTCGAGGGCACAGAGAGAGAAGCCAGCAGCCTGTTTCTTTAGCCCATCGTACAAAAGCTAACAGGAGGCTGTGAGAATGATCCATTATCAGACTGACGGCTTCAAGCACTCCCCCTGTCTCCACCCCCTCCACCCCTCTTTACTGCTGGGCCACTTAACTCTGGGGATCTTGAAAAAAATCCCCTCGATCTCAACATCAATATACACCTTTTGTATTATTTTTTTCAGCAAATGCTAAAAAAACAGACAAGTCATGTAAACAGTTTGCACGAGAGCACTGCCAGATACTGACTGCTCTTTAATCTGCATGCCAAGTTAATTACGTTTTGATCAGGCTTATGTGGAGGATGTAGCTTCTTTGTTTTGTTTTTAGCCTTTTCTTATCTGATTTAATGCTAATTAAAGATGTGTGAGCTGGTATGATTGGACATTTGCACATGTGCCACATTTCTGACTCAGGAGGAAAATACCAAACAACTCCTCAGTTTCATGGTAAATAAATATTCTGCTGTTTGAGAGAACAGAGCTGAGATTTAAAACTTCCACAGTCCACTGTACTGTGTCAGAAGCGAGGAAGGCGGCCGATTTGCAAGCATTGTATAGGAGTATAATGTCTTATGTGTTTGAGAGAGCCCCGGCACTGAATAGATTTCTATATATCAAAATGTTGTCAAACACAGAGCGCTGTGATCGAGACGAGGAGGCGGAGTGAAAACGCAGATGAGAGACAGAATTTGCATCTCAGATGCCAAATAATAACTTTGTCTGTGCTTAGAAAAGTAGTTTGAATAGCACTTAGTATTTTGCAGTTATTTCATTACAAATGATAATATCAGATTAAGAGTAATTATTTACATATACATAAGACTATAGGACTGTTTTTTTTTTTATTTTTAAGTCAATTTCAGAGTCTATTAATGGATTTTTATTATTTATTTGACTGGAACATATTTTTGTAGCTGGTGTAAGTGGACCTCAGTTTCACATTCTTAAATGCTGTTTAATCTGGATAAGTGCAGCATATCTTTTATACTCCTTGTCTGTTTTTTATACAATTAAGTGTAAAAAAATTACTTGAAGTATTTTAATTATGTAAACTTATTTTGTTATAACAATATAAAACATTATTATACAGTTTCCATCCATTCCAATTCTATTACATAAGTTCAACGTAAAGGATCACATGTAGTGGAAAGCTTTGCTATCATGTCAACTAAATGTACATCCCAGAAATATTTACTTGATGAATATCTTTCCTTAACTGATTAAACAAGCTGTCCTCAGACTGGATATGATCAAAGAACACTGTCTGAAGCTAGAAAGGTGCAGTAAGATAAAATGGCACAAGACTGTAGTTTGTTTGTACAGTCAAGAAACTCAATCAATAAAGTTTTTTCTCTTCCGATTAAAATTTTTTCCCCAGTCTTAAATGCATTACTTAACAAATGAATAAACGCACAAGGTTTTTGTAAACTGTAAGTTTCAATTAATTCAGTTTCATCAAATGAAGTTTAATCTATTCACGTTGACTTGACATGATAGAAAAACGTTGTATTAATAGCGACTTTTTACATTTAACTCCTCTGATAAAATTTGATTGAAACTAATTGTTATTAAAACACTTGAAGTCAACGTGTTGGGTATAATCATTTGTGTGTATGTAAAAAAGCAATCTGCAAAGTAACTCCTAACTACAGCTGTCGGAGAAATGTGTGCTCTGATATGTTGACGTATAAAACAGAGGAGGAAAGGAAACACTAAACTTATTGTCGGCAAAAATCCCATAAAGCTGTATTAAGTTAAGTCCTTCAGTAAATGTAGTTAGTGTCCACCACTGGCTTTAGTTTGGTGGTTCTCCGCTGTTTTAATGAATAATGTGTTGCGCTGACAGCATGTGGTCACAGCTGGAGGACTGTGTGTGGGCTTCACACTGGAGCTGCTGCATTGACTTCCTACTGATACTGATACATGCAGTGGAAAGCATGAGTTCCCTTAAAGCTGCAGGCAGGCACCATTTCCGTCATGCCTCCTGTGAAGAAACACAGCCCTCAGAAACTCAGTTCATGTGTGTGTTTATTTTTACCATGGCACATTATGATAAAAGAATCCCTTCTATCAGTCAGTGTCACATAAACCAAGACTACAAATTGGTACAAAATAATAGAAAAATATAAATTGGAAGTTTGTGGTGTAGTTTCATCACTATCACAAAAAGTGTAGTTTGGTGTGAGTGACATCAGCACCTTTCACAAGAGGGAAAAATGCAGGGTAAATCTCAGCTAACAGCTAAAAGACAAAATCATTCAGTAATATCTATCACTCGGTGGCTGCAATATGCAACATATTCATTGTGTTCAGAGCCCACTGCTCTCTAGAGGAGATCAAGCTACAGCAAGTCAAATCACACAATAATCAAAAATAAGTTACAAAAGATGAACCAGTGGTGTACACGAGACAGTGATGGCTGTGGTCAGTTTCAACAGAAAAAAACAACATATTGCACCATTGACGCCTCAGTGAGAAGTTGCTCATGAATTATGAGGAAAAGTTGAACGCTAGAAATAAAAAAAAAAAAAAGGAGTCTAGTTCACACCAACAGCATTCATCAGAACCACAAACGGCTTTAACTAAAATACACTGAAAGGGAATGTAATAAAAACATAACAAAACTGTACATAAAGTTAAAACAAAAGGCATAGTATCTGAGTTCATATCACTGAGAAGCACAATGACGCACCCTGCTCAGTGGTGGGAAAACAAACATGGATTGGTGATTCATGACTGTAATAGTCTGAGTGTTGCAGTTTCACAAGGCTTCATGTAGTGTTATCGGAGAAATGCACACGTCTTGCTGATAATTTAAGGTTCACAGCTCAAGCATGGCGACTGCTGAGAACTTGGCCCAACATGGTTAAGAGTCCAAAGTCCACAGCAGAACAGTTTGAAGCATCAAGTCAGAACTTAATTACACACAAATCCAGATTCAGGTGAGAAATGGCAACCAAGTCAAGCTTACTGAGGGACTAGTTTCGGTTCAGTCATCTCAGAAGTTGGGGCCCACAGTAGTTACATGATCAGTAGATTAATCAATTAGGGGACGCACAGAAAAGTCATCTTTTCCTTTTTTTCTTTTTTTTTTTATAATCAAAAATGCCCCAAATTCTCTGGTTCCAG
This sequence comes from Spondyliosoma cantharus, assembly GCA_900302685.1. Classification (NCBI taxonomy): domain Eukaryota; kingdom Metazoa; phylum Chordata; class Actinopteri; order Spariformes; family Sparidae; genus Spondyliosoma; species Spondyliosoma cantharus. Next base: position 55,576 of record OMLP01046465.1, read on the forward strand.
CTTCTCAAATGCTGCTTTTCTTTGTCATAAATGCTCAATAATTGAGTATCTTTGGGTTTTGGCCTGCTGGTAATGTGAAGCATACTATTTAAACATATCACCATATGTTTAAGCTGTGGGAATCTATAAACAGGCAGTTTCACAATTTCGCTGTCAATTTTAAGTTTTTGTAAAAAGGATTAATTGGGGAAAATAATTGCTGCAGCCCTATTTCAGCCACAGTTCAGTACAGACAACATTCCACAGTCCAATCATTTAAAGTTCTAGTACATAGGATATATTGGCAGAAATGGAATATAATGTTCATAGTTGTGTTGCCATTAGCATTTAATCACCTGAAAATAAGAATCGTAGTGTTTTTGTTACCTTAGAATGAGCCTACCACTGGAGCCTTTCATGCCCACTGTACGTGAGGGTGAGACGAGGTGACTGCAATCTGCTCACTCATGGCTAGATGCCACTAGCCATTATATACACTGGACATTTAAAGTATCACCATGGTAACTCGTGGGCAACATTTGTGACCAACACTAGGGATCTGGACGCGTTTATAGTTAAACAGGAAGTGGAAGATTGGGCATTGGAGCTTTAGAAATCTTGGAAGCAATTACCGCCGACTGGCTACAGATGTTTGTGTGCGAGACCAGTGACCACGAGGTTGTTCCACTACGATGCAAACCAACTGTTTCATGCATTCAGTTACTGACTTGTAAGCAGAGTACGGTCCAGTGATGAAGAAGGGGAATATTCCAGCCCCTGAGATGCTGAATTAGCATCCACTTTAAAGCATAAAAGCACAGAATAATGAGAAGGCTGCTAGTTTCAGCCTTGAAACCTGAGCCTGAATACAGTTTCTATAATCAGGTATAAAAAAAACTAAGTAGTAAATGATGTGTTTCTAAGCTGTTTATAAAAAGCTACACTACATCAAACAAATAAAATGTTTAAAAACAAATCAAGCTCAAGAAAAAAAAAGTCATAAATAAAAGCTATGGCATGTTTCAATGGCATCATATTCAAGTAATCTTGTTCAAGTCCCTGATACTTAGTGGTTCATGTAAACATTGGAGTCAGTAACACAGACACAGAACCAACATTTCGTAAGAAGGCAGCAGCAATTCATATGTACAATACAAAACCGACGTCCACGTCTCCTTCACCGTGCTGGTCCAGTCACATCAGTTTGTGTTAAAATCTTTGAGTGGTGCCGGAGACTGAAATTAAAACTTTAGTACGACAAAGCCTGCAGCTGCCAGCCAGGTGTGTGACGGCTCTGCCACGAGGCTCGACTTTGGAGATGGGAGAGAAGAGATGACGAGGACAGAGGGGGAAAAAAACACAACAGGCTTGTTCTAACTGCGGACTTCACCTGCTGTGCTCAAAACAGTGAATTCTTCGTCCCCTCTGAGGGCTGACGTGATGAGGAATTCCCAGAGGGGCCCTTCAGCTCCAACAGAGAATACAGAAGTTGGATCAATGTTCGCCGACTTTCAGGAAACGTAACAAAAAACTGATCTACAACAGCCTCTGTGCCACCTGCCAAGTCAGCGACAAGCATCCATTTCTCCTTCTAGCTCCCTCAAAATGTTGGCTCAAGAAATAATAACTGCCAATTGTTCCTCTTTAAAATGGGTTAAATTTTTTGGATTACAATTATAAAAAAAAAAAAATTATGTTGAGCAGCAAGATATCCTTATCACAGATATTTTTTGTTCTGTGCACTTCTAAAATTGGCTCAGCTTTCACTCAACTGAGAACAGGCACTGAATGAGGTGGGTGTTAGATCACACTGCTGCTTTCATCTCATTCACAGTGATGACAGTCTCATAACACAGATTTATAAAAAACAGTTCAGAATGCATTTCTTGCAATGCCTCAGTCTTTCACACGGTCCGTGGAGCATTTGTCACGTCAGTGTGATGATTTCCACCGGGTCGGTCCTGCCTTTAGACCTCTGCTTTCGTTTGAGGCGTCTCTGTGAGAGGGACGGGGGAGCTGGACAAGCTGTTGGTGTTGCGGAGCTGACGGAGAGAGAGAGGAGATCCGTAAAAGGATATTTTGGGGTAGGGATTTGGGACGGAAGCATAGTGCACTCCCACATGGGTTTGCGTTCCCTCTCCGTCTCCTGGCGTCACCTGTCAAAGCAGCCGGCTGTGAAAGTGTGATGAGCCCCCAGGTAACTCCCGCTGTAGGCCATACTCAGACAGTGACGTGGCTCTCCAGCAAGGGCCATCTGAACAGAAATGGGACCCTGGAGAGGCAGAGCACGAGCCCCAGGCTGGAGACCAGCGGTGAGGCTTGGGTAGGAGGGAAACCCACCCCCGGGAGTCATGGAATGAGCCCCAGTAAGGAGACCCATCCTGTGGCTCTGAAGGAAGTCCTGAGACATGTTCACCACAGGCCCCAAAGCCTGGGAATCAGCTAGCACTTGCAGCTGGGAGAGGGACGGGGAATGCTGGGAAAGATGTGGAAAGCCATCCGGCTGAAAGAGCAGCTGTGGTGTGGAGGTGGTGGAAGAGGAGGATGAGGCTGGTCTCTGGATGGCTGACACTGGAGAGAGGTGGGAGGTCTGGGGCTGAGACTGTAGAGAGGAGGGTCGGTGAGGAGGAGTGGATTTGGTCTTGTTGGCCTCTTTAACATCATTGTCATGAGCACTGTGGAAAGGAAAGGTACACATAAATAAAGATTACAAATAAATCCACACTTAAGACAGAGAGCAGAGTGTTGGACTGAAAGCCTCATCTTTTACTCTGCTGCTCACATCAATTCATTTATATCAGTCTGTACCAAGTCTTTTTACTCCCACACAATTAGTGTGAACATGTGCAAACACAAGACAGATGCACACAAATAATCACAGTCACCCGTGAGCCAAGAAGTGTGCATCTTTATTACAGATGTGAGGCCATCAGCTCGGATTATCAGATGGACAAGCTGAGTCGGATGATGCATACAACATCATAAACCAGTCACAGGCTTCTTAAAACCAAAACCATGGCAACCATAAATACAGAAAGGCAGGGACCTTGATGCCATCCATCTTAAGATGCTCGCCATACTTCAAGAGGCTCATCCGATAGCTGGGCTTTCTTCAAGATCTATTTTCTTTACTTGAGGTGTGTGTGAGTGTGAGAGAGAGAGAGCGAGAGAGAGAGAGAGAGAGAGAGAATGAGACAGAATGAGAGAGTGTGTGTGTGTGTGTGTGTGTGTGTGTGTGTGTGTGTTGCAGTTAAAATGGAGGAGTCTGTATCCTTGGACATGGACAACCACATGTTGGACAAGGAAGAGGGTTGCTATGACAACACAGAGGCAGCGTTCAGCGATGACGAGGAGGAAGTCAACAACAAAGGTGACGAGAAAACTGA
>OMLP01046466.1:0-23246 GCA_900302685.1 Spondyliosoma cantharus
ACACACACACACACACACACAGAGGAACGTGTCTCCTAACAAATGGCGGTGATTTAACACACCAGGACAGCAGTGGAGGCGTAAGCAGCTCCGCCCTCGCTGCCCCCCCGCTGAGGAGCGCTGCAGCTCAGCAGAAGGGCCGCCAGGGGAAAGTAGGTCAGGCTGACCTCTGCGCTCAGCGTGTCAAACTTTCGGAGTGAGCTAAAGGGACAGGCCATGTCAGAGCCCTGCTCCTCACAGCTGGGGAGGAGGAGGCGCCCTGTGCACACGGTTAGGGACCCAAGGGAGCGAACTCGGCATGCTAGGACAGACACACGTATGTACACATACTGGTTATGACATAGGGATGAACACCAGCAACCAAGGGAGAGGAAGAGTCACACTGTGGTCCAACGTGAGTGAATCAATGCCCCCGTAGGTTCCTGGCCTTCCCACATTCACACCATCTTCCTGCAACTTTATGCCTCCAGACAAAGCTTTAAAAAAATAAAGCATGCGGGGGCTCTAACCAACCAACACACAGCCCACTCTTATATTTCCCACAACAATGAGGCACAAGTCCAGTTGCGAATTTACTTGAAACATTCCTGGGACCAGGTGAGAGTCTGAGACGACCTGGAGGAGCTCTTAAAGTGTTAAGATTAAACTCCAAATGGAGAAGAACTTAAATGCTGCTGGATTTGCAGTCTTTGTGATCAAAGTGCTCTCCCTAGCATTGCAGTGTGTGAGAAAAATAGGCGGTGGTGAACAGCATCAGGAACCAGTGGTTAAACATTACAATGACCTCTGCTACAGGAGATGCTCATAAAGGCTAATATTAAGGAGGAAAAAAAAAACCTGATTCATGAGTTCAATTCACGTTTCCAATAAAGACCAGGTCCGGGGAGAAAAGCAAAGGATGTGCAGTTAGCTCAGAGTGAGGCGAGGTGAGTTTAGGTGACACTGCGAACACAATCGGAGTACCCAGCCCGTTCAAGTTTATCCCATTTTGTATGAAATCAACGTGTCTTTCCACATTTACGATGAAATAAAAGACAGAATGTACCCACAGCGCTTTTGTAAGAATATCATTCAGGCTTGTGTTGCCACATCTAATATCTTGTACGGAGTGTCTGTACAGATGAGGGGAGAATCAGACAAACCAAAGCAAACATTCTTGCAAGTGCCATTGCTTTGAGGATAGGAACTCAAACTCTAATTGACCTGTCAGCAAGTCTGAATGATGGAGAGATACAAAAGACGCTTCAGATATGTTCCAAAACACAAAAATCTTTTTAATGAATGAATGGTGAGAGGAAGGGAAGCACTGGTCACTGGGTGGGCGAGTGAGCGAGTGAAGGAATGAGTAAGTGAAACAAATAAAGGAAGATCTAAGGGCTGGTATAATGAACACGAGTTGTGTTTCTAACACGGTGGACTGCAGATGTCAGTAAAAAGAGATGTCACAGTTGACTACATTTTAAATGTAATCACTGTGTGAAAATCATTTTATGAAAGGAAGGAAGTCCGTCTAAAATGACACTGCGTTTCCTGACACATGTTAGAAGAATGCAACACTTGATTTCCCAACCATAGTATAATGTTTGACCTAACAAAAAAAAGATGGGTGCCTAATTCAGAGGAAACTACAGTAAAGAAGAGGTGGATTTTGCTTTAACATTTTTAGTTTGGCTATCTGCCTAAGTGCTATATTAGAAAGAAAGACAGAAAGAAAGACAGAAAGAAAGAAAGGGAAGTGAATCAGTAGAGATACAGTAACACACACACACACACACACACACACACACACACACATACACACACACACACACATACACACACAGATTACTGTATTTTTAGGCCTTTGTTATTTTCTATGGACCCTGTGACATGCCCACCAACACAGAACATACTCCTCAGCCTCGGGGATCTGCACCGAGGCCACGGAATGTAGCACCTTCGCTGTCTATTTGTAGTGGGTGTGGGAAGAAGGCATGTGGGATGCCACAGCGTTCGCTCAGCAAGGCACCGCTTTAAAAAAAATAAAATAATAATTTATTGAACACACATACAACACAGGTAGAGAAAGGTAAGTTCATCCAGGTGCAATCACCAGATGATTTAATCCTGTTAGCTGTGAGAGGAGCTGTGACCTTAAGGCCGTCAGAGCAAGGCTCTTCTGAATGACTGGATGAAAACCTGCTGTGTGATGACAAAGGCGTGTCAGTATGCTGTATGCTTCAGCATTTTGGGCACTTAAAACCCGTCACCTCCTATTTTACCACACGCGTTCACATGAAAATTATGAGACGAACATGCCTTCAAGGCTCCAGCTGTAAAGCAGGTCATCCTGGGCTTCAATGACAAAAACAATTATATTAAACACCTATCAAGGACTTATTTAATTCTATTTAGCACTACTTAAGCCTTATTGACTCAAGCGACCCCTCCCCCACTGGCACCATACTGTCAGAAGTCTTCCAACACACGCTGCAAAGCTCTCTCGCACCTAGCAAAGCTACCGAGAGACCCAAAGCCCGCACTCAAATACCAATGAAGTCAACTCTAACGATTTTTCAACTTCATTTTTTTTAACCATCTTCAAAGGCATTTGATCTGCCTCCCTTGGCATCTAGTAGTAATGTGTTGGCATGCTAGGTTTCAAACCCCTTACTCTCTGATCTTTACTCACTTGTATGTAGTTTTAATAAAACATGAACACTTTGCTTGCCTGCCGCAGAAAAATAACATGCCAAGGTGAAATCTGTCATACATATAATAACCTGTTACTCCACGCTAGGAGAGCTCTACGTCTATGTCCAGGATGCAAAGACAAAAGAAAATGAGAAAAATCTAAATGATCGCTAACTTTTGCTTTATAGTCTCGGGTCATCTGGTGTAGCACACTGAGGTATTATAGTAATTAAAACTCAACAGCCACTTCTGCAGAAGGAGATGACACTTTGGGGAAATTGTATTTTTCTCCCCCTCCTCCAACAGTAAACATTTGGCTAAATTAAACCCATTTTTCACTGGCAGGCTAATATAATGAGGGCGATACATGCAAGAAAGAAATTAGCTTGATAAGCGATTACATGTGTGGCCTCAAAAAGGACATGTTATCAGGAGAAGCGAGAATATTGACGGCAACAAAACCCTTGGAGATGCTTGGACTTTATTATAAGGGATTTTTTTAAAGAGCTACAGAGAGTACAGACTAAGTGAACATAAAAAAGGACAAACAAAGAAAAAAGAATCAAAGATGTCAACCTTCCTCCTGCAACTACAGGGGAGCCAACTGAGGTCACCGATTTGCATCAGCCTCCACAGGTGTATGGTTTCCAGAGGCCATAGCCATACATTCAAACTGCAGGAAAGGTAAAGAGGATTGACAGGTGAGGCTGCAGGTACAAAATGTGCTTTGTCAGTGGACAAAAGCTGCCTCGGAAAGATGTGCAAGGTGTGACATTTGTTCTAGATTAATACAAGCAAGCCAACAGCAGTCTACAACAATAGTAGACTGTCTCTGAGGTCATATTAGACCAAACCGTCTACATATTAACCACTGTTGGATACACATTAACTAAAGAAGTCTGCAAACATATAGTAAAAGTAGACAATGAGCTTACCTGCCCATTCTGATAGTGTGGATTACTCCATGACACCAAGTAAGCGCAGAAATTCCAACTTCATCTGCCAAGAAATTTTGTTGAGGGTAATCTAGGGATACTGCATCCTATAGAGCCCAGACAATAGATGGAGCCAAAACAAAAACCCCATAGTTCTCTAGTGGCATATAAGAAGTTTATGAATGCTGCAACAAGGATGTTCCCTTTTCAACAGAAGCAGTAGGGTTAGAGAGCAAAAGCTCCAATATAAATGTTCTGAACTCAATCTCACTCAGAAACGTGCGCCCACATTCCCTTCCCTACCTGCTTTGTTGCTTTAAGGCCAACCTTGGAACGGACCTGCACAAAAATTCAAGGGAAAAAAACACAAACTTCTGCATTATTTTCTAGGTGCACTCGAGGTTACAGTCCTGGCTTGAATGCTACGTTTGAAATTCGAGCATTCCCCTTATAAATTGGGAGGCAGTCGCTGCAGATTTGAAAAGCTGTGGGGGAAAAATTCACTTAATGCAACGCTGAATGGCAGGTCACACTACAACAAAAGCCCTGAGCCACTCATATGAGGCCTATTTGATCACAGTCCTTCAGAGAGCTATCCGTCTTTGTCTCTCTCTTTTGCCGATATTTGTGTCTCTCCCACTCTGTCTCACTCTCTCACTCAAAGCCAAACTGCACACAGTCGAAGCACTTTGCACAACCTCTGGTGTTGCTGCTACACTTGCGTTCACTGCTGCACAGTGCATCGTGCAGAAGTGTAGGATTATTCCATTAAGTGGATTATTTCAGAACATCTCTGACCTTCGACGGGGTTGTCATTGGCAATGAACCAAAAAGAATGGAGGAGAAATGATGATGGGCACCGACCTCTCTGGAAATTGGCAGGATTGAGTGATAGATAACACAACTGAGCAGTAAACCGGTCGGTACAACATAGTAGATTAGGCTGGAACGAAAAGTTTGAGATGTGGCAGGACTAGAATCAAGTCAGGAAAATAAACCTGTGCAACATCCACTGCAGAAAATCAAGAATCATGCTTCAAGTTAACTTGCAGCTACATTACTGCAAATCCTAAAATGGCCTTCTCATTGCTTTAATCATTAAATACTTCCAAATGTCAAATTTTATTTAATGGCATCCAATGACCTATCAGCAGTTACAGGAAATAGACAACTAGTCTGTTTCCTGTAATTGCTGATAAGTCACTGGATGTCATCTACCTGATACAGTTAGCTTCTGGTCTCTAATTTAGCAACTAATGAAGCGAGAGAGAACGGTAGCTAACAAACTAATACAGACGACATAATGTAGAGCTGGGCAATATATGATATATATGTTATTATTGTGATATGAGAATGTATATCGTCTTAGACTTCGGATATCGTTATTATATCCTCATTACATGATGATTATTTATCAAAAATCAAATTGTATTACCATTTTGTCATCCCTAAAATATTGTTGCATTTCTGAAGCGCTTTTCAGGAGATTTCTAAATATTGAAATATGTATTGTGTATTGTGACATAGCCTAAAAATATTCCAATATTATTTTAAAGCCATATCATCCACTCCTACCAGAGTGGATTGCACATTAGGGCAGTAGTGATGAGTGAGTACATCATTATCTGTATCTGTATACTCTTCAACCAACTTAATTATCTGTATCCGTATTCGGAACAGGTGGGGCATAAACTTGAAGTGGGTGGTGCTTAAATCAGGCATGGAACAAAGTTGGTGATTTAAGCCTGGAATTGATATGGGTTGATCAGAAGTAATTATAATTGTTTATTAGAAAGAGCAGTAAATAAACTTCAGCATGTCAGCTACCCAATGAGGATTTTCCTTCACCACGAGTATGGATATAGACATATTTAAGCCGTATCATACTCATAAAAAATACATTATCTGCTCTGGATACTTGTTTTAGCTGAGTATTCACTCAACCCTAGGCAGCACAATATGGTCCAGAAAAATCATAATGCGATTTTTTTCACTCAGATTTTTAAATCATGATGGTGTGACATTTGTTGGAGTCTGTACTAAACAAACATGTTTTCTTACTTATTGAAAACAAGATGTCCAGCCCAAGGCATCTCTGCAGCACTACAGTGCTTCATTATAATGCTGTTTCATTGCCGATTTGAACTTTATTACATATATTCAGCTTATTGCGTTTCTAATATTTCACTTTTTGCAATTTTCATTATATTTTGAGTAATCACGCAGCCATAAGTAATGGAAGTTAACCAGAATACATGCTGCTACTCATAAAATCAGATAAATTAGAAGCCTGCAAACAGAATTGATGCTGACCTTGATTTTTTTGGTGACAATTGAGCACAGGGAGTTCGTAGTGACTGGATGTTTTATGTTTTAAAGGGGTCAAACGCTGTCAGTTTGTCTACTCTCGTGCACTCAGCGCCTATAGTCATCACAAGTTACATCAGCCTAGAGGAAACAAAAATAATTGACAGATTCTCAAATGGGAAAAAAAGACGTAGCACATACTGTATGCTTGGTCGCCCGAGACAAACTGGGAAACTGGTACAGTACGGACTGACAATATCTGCAAAGAGAGCCGTCTTTCACAGTGCTGTAAACTGAGTCTGGTTCTCTGAGCGATGCGGGCTCGCACTTTTCTCTTGTGCTACACAGGGCGCTTTTTCTCTCCCTTCCTCCTCCACTGCAGAGGCAGCACAAGGCCATGAAAGATTGGAGGCAAAGTGACGTCCTCTGGTTTATCCTCCCTGAAAGCCTTCGCATGCTCTCAGTTCCACATGAGGGATCTGATGAAAGCCGTTTGTCAGTACGCCACTTAATTATCAGCCAGAAGAAGAGCCTCTGATGCTATCCTCTGACAATGGCTCACAGCAGCCTGCTGACTACAGTGCCCACTAACAATGAAGAACTGACTGCAGCTACTAATGGTGACGGGGTAGTGCCAACTGTCCACTTAAGAGTTAGACAAATTAAGTAACGGCACAGAGAGTCTTTTGAGCACCACTTCACTGTATATTCTTTAGTCCGTGGGCTTGAGAAGCAAGGAGCAAATTTTACATCTACATACCAAGACTGTAAAATGTGATGTTTGGATGACAAAATGCAAAACAGACGTAGGGAAAACACACTATATCGAGCTGAGGAAAAACTGAGACATTTTGACCTTTTAAATTTCCTGCATGTCTACACAAACATTATAGAGTTTATGCCGCTGCTCAATATGCACGTTACCATCAGAATACAAATAAATAAAACAGTCACATGCGCTTCTTAACCTTCTATCTTTGCATAGTCTTTTGACTGCAGACTGTAGAGAAACAAAGAGTGACGATAGCTATGCACCGATATTATTTCTGTGCAGAGAGATAAAGAAATAATTCCATTAACTGTGATTTAGTTAAAGAAACTCTATCATCTGAATTAAATATGAGATTTAAATATCATATGGGGGGAAATCACCTGTTCAAAATGAGCACCACTCTGGATCTGGGTGCTTTAACCTTCTTCTGCCTGGTGATGCCAAGCCTATTTCAGAAATGACTGGGGTGCAAAAGATGAAGATCAGCCAGATAAAGGGCTTTATTTTCTTAATCGGCTGTGTTCGTGTCATGAAAGTCACTCATAGATTTACAACATTCATCCCTGAGGCTCTTGAACACACTCAGCTTGAAGACTACTACACAAGCTGAGGAAAAAAGTAAGCCATTTACCATCATCTGTATTAATCTGATCTGATGCTTAGCTTTTCATTAGCAAGTACATTACTGCACATGTCCATGACAAACACAGGGTGATGACTCAGTATAACCTTGGACTCCCTGTAGTAACCTGTCAGCAGGGAGCAAATCCACAAAGCAGCAGCAAGAAGCAACGGCTCATTTGAAATCACTGCTCTGCACTCACTAACAAACTCTGAAAAAACCCAAAGAGAAGCTTTTTTTGTTGTAATATGTATTAGATTTGATTTCCTTCTGAAAGGGAATCACAGACCCACCCTACAGTCCATTAGCCAAGTTAATGCAGAGCTGCCAGACTTGCTGACCCATTAATAATACATTGCAGTGGTCAAAAGAGGCCAGACACCTCCGTGCACCCCTTCATCCCTCTACACGGCCACATTAATGGACTAATTCAGATGCAATTAAATGGTGGGGAGAGGCTGTGGCCTTGTGGCTGGTGGAGCACAGGCTGAAGGGCTCACAGCCAGGGCTTGGATTATAATCACTGCGAGCACACACATGAACACACACGCTCACAAAACAATTTACATACTACTAGAAAGGAGCCGACGAATTTGTAGTAACACAGAATGTAGCTTTCACCCTTGGACCAGAAGAAAGAGGAAATTAATGAATATCATTTAGACCATTCATCATATTTCGCCTATAAAGTTTTAAGTGGCCCTTAGTTGAAAATGTGTTTTAGCTAAAATTAATAAATACAAAAAATAAGCAACAACCCTTAATTGGAGTTGTGTTTGTGTCCACCTGACGACTGTAACACCGTCATTGTAAAAGGCATATTATGTACATTTGTATGACTGGACCTTTGTAATATGTTTTGTTTTGTTGTGTACTGATCATCCAAAATGTTTCCTTAAAAATGCAGAAAAATCCACAATTTATTCAAGGTAACGATGCGTTTTATTTGTTTCCGTCAATGCCATCACATCTCGTTAATCCCCTCTACTAACTATAACTGTCAGTGAAACAGGAAACACCAGATGACATGTCAGCTATCGTTCACTATATTTGGTTGGACCACAATTATTTTCATCTGCAGTGGTGCTTGCATAACAATGAAGAAAAACTCCCCTGATCCCGCTCTACTTCACAGCGTCATCAAACTACATCTTTTGTTATGTTATCATTTGTGCGTTTAACATAAGAATAATGATTAAAGCCAGTTTAAACACCAGGAATGCTTCCTGGAATGGAAATCTGCATGAGACGACAAAGTGTAAAACGCTTACACTGCCCCACTTCAATTTCATAGGATCTTTTTTATGTTTATCCATTACATCAAGTTTTGTTCAATAATGTAGCTGCGGAAACGTGCTCTTTGAGAAAGTGACTTTGACAAATGAGCAATTACAGGAGCGATATTCACGTGTCACATCTGTGGCCAGCATGACCCGCGATTAGCCCTACTGATGCCGAATGTGTGATGCGAGAGCCGAGCCTGTCAACACAGGCGCCTGGGAAGGCAGCGCGGCCCATTCTGGCATGTCATCCATCACTGGTTCCACTCGACTGCCGCAGCTGTGTCACTGTCCCCCTCTCACAGACCGCTGACCCCACTGAGGACGCACCAGCAGGATGATCAAATATCTCTCTGGGATAAGAGACAACCATCCTGCTTCTCTGACAAGGCAAATGGACAAAAAACCCTCTTTCCTACATATCCTCTGCCACGATGACATCTTTATCAATAAGTAGCATTTAATACCAGAGAGCAGCAGCAGAGTCGTGTAAAGACATAGCTGCTCGCCTTTATTTCCCCCCTCCAAAAAAGCAAGGATTGTGAAGAGCAGAGTGAAGCCATTAGCTGCGGGAAGCTGACACAGAAGGTGAGGGGGGTTAAATAATTGCCAAGAGAAGAGAGAGGGTGGATTTGAATGAAGATGAAATGGAATGACGTATTCCCAAGATAATTACTTGCCATGCAGATTTTATCAACATGGCAATCATCAGGGCCAGTATACTCCTTTTAAAAATTTCTGTCAGATGTGAACGACCTATAGTCTGGATGTAAGGCGGCATGGCCGAGCTCCCAGTCGCTCTAAGTGGACACTCAGGACACGGCTTACCTCAGTCAAGCTACAGACCTCTGACCCCATCAGCAGTCCCAGGTTGCTGTAGACATTTCTAAAAGATCCTTCTCCAGCCTCTGCTAATTAGTCCTGCAGCCTCTTTCCCTTTCATTTCCAAAAGGGAAACGCTGTTTGTACGCCACAGTGCTGGCAGATAAATTAGCTGCACGCTTCACAGGAGGCAACCGTTCTTCAGGGAGAGCAGGCTACCTTAATTATGAATATTATTAATTACATTTTTAAAAAAGACCAAGAGAAATAAATAAAAAAATATCAATCAATCAAACTCACACTAAACAATATTTGTTAAGATTAAATCACACCTTGTTTATTTAAAACAGTTGTGAAAATTGTATCTTATATACAGATGGAGCCAGCTGCAGCAGTAGTGGGTCTAGCCCAGCTTAGATGAATTTAACAGGGCAGATTCAGTGTTAAAGGCGGATTCAGAGGACTGCGCTCTATTTATAGCATGCAGAATTCATCAGCATAACCCTCTCCTTTCTCTGCCTCCTTGTCAGGGGAAAAAATCAGTGCACATACAAGGGTCTATTTTAAAAGGCACCATCTGCGATCGCAATGTAAACAAAGGTAGCCTGATATTCGGACTGAACAGCCATTACGGTACTACTTATTCAGTCTGACATTGCCTTCTTATTAGCAGTTTCCTGGAGGGGAGGATTTGATTTTACCCTAACCAATCACTGAACTACAGTAATGCATCCAGATGCTCTGACCGTGCACGGCTGCATACATTTAGCACAAGTTAAGCAAATTAACGGAGAAGAGCAGTTGATATTGAAAATACAAATTATACCAAGACAATTTGCCTCTAATATCACACATGGTGAGGTACAGGAAAATAACAAACATTTCTACAGCACAAAATAAGAGTTCACGGAGGGCATTGTTTTCTTGTTTAAGCACACCAGAAGGACATCACTGGGATATAGTGTACATGTACATAATACGGGCGGTGATCAAAGAAAGTGTTCATTATCTTCTGCCAAATAGCTGAAGCAATAAAGATTTATTGACGAGCGTGGCTGCTCAACCCAGCCTATGTGTACTGTAGTCTTTTAGCAGCATGAGGAGGTCTGGCTTACATTTACAAACTAGTTAGCCAACTAATTATAACCATCGCCAATTTCACTTTATATTCATACTGTGGTTACTTGCAGTTTACTATGTCACAGCATTTATTTGGAATGGCATCTTAGCTGTTAACCTGAATTTTTTTTCAAATTGTCCCCTTTTTTAAGAACGAGCGCAAAGGATCTGATGACTCTGTTGTTTCTCCTGTAGGGGAAAGCTGTTCAGAAGAGTAACAGAGCAGAGCTTTTTCTAATCACTTTCAAATAAAGAGGCTAACAATAGATGACAAGAAATCTAAGTTATTATTTTTTTCTGATGCTGTTTAATGTGTGTAAGCTCAAGAGTAAAACAGAACAAAATTTTACAATTATAATCAGTCAAGAAAGAAAAAATTCACCCTAACAACACACAGTATTCAAAAAAAGGATGAACACTTTCCTGATTCCTAATAAGACAATCCATGATGGGCTGGCATAATTCACAGGCATTCACAGTAATATGAAGCTCTTACTGTACAACGCATTACGCAAAGGCGACAGCCAACCAAGTAGAAAAATGATAGAGGGCAGAAGGCCGATCGCTGGGAAAACTAAGTTAAAATACAGGGAAAGCAAAGTGCTATTTTTGTCTAAATCTTTCTAGCCACGGAACGATGACTAAAGAGTTTCTGAGCAGCTCCCTATGGCCCTTCATCTTCCCCTCTGAAAAATCTAAGAACTAGCTAATGATTTTTCCAGTTAGGATTAATTCTGAAATGCGCTTCAAATTCCTTGCAGTTCATAACTTTAACTGTGAGCCTGGGGTTACTTTTCTTGCCCATCTGCACTTCAAGCTATGGATCTATGACACAGCAACAGCACGGCTTGCTGGAGGTGATGATCTCAGTCACCACATAAATGGACAGCTCTGGAAAAGACATAAAATTACAGATCCTGACCCTGTCCACAGTTATTTAAGAGTCTTAAAGGTCCCACTGATGCCAGTCAGCTAAATACTTTCATCTACTCATATCTAAACCACTATTCTGCAAAGAACACAAAAGCCAAGCCTTGGTCCCAGATTGACATGTATTTTTTTTATTATAAAGCAGGTCAAGGTGCTGCATAAATACTACATAGCAAAAATCACTCAATCCACTATCAGTGGTTCCTACTCAGGCCTGTGAGAGCTGACCAATCAGAGCAGACTGGGTTTTTCAAGACAGGGGCCTTAAAGAGAAAGGTGCTAAAACAGAGAGTTCCAATAGAGGGTGAATAGAAATGCTGCAGCAATAGACAATATAAAGAGACAAATTATGTTTTTGTGATTTTTTTCAAGTAGACACCCAGACTACAAAAATAAGTCTGAAAATGAGCACAATATTGGACCTTTAACTAACTAGCGGACATGAGGAAAACTAGCAACCCAGCAGACCCAACTATGCTGACAGATCTGCAGTCTTGGCCTTTCATATTCCTCCATAATTACCAACTGAAGAACAAGCCTCAACAATACAGACTGACTAACAGTTTTTTCAAAGGCCTGAGGCTGTGACTAAGAATGTGTGCAGGGATCAACAGCCCATCATTGTCCACTGTTATCTGCATTATAAATGATTCTTAGGAGGTAGAAACAAAAAAAATGTGGGGACACAAGTGGTGTGTCCCAGCCGGTGAGTCAGGCATTGACTTCAACAGAACTCATTATCACAGAGGAGGAAGTTCACTGAATCAATTGATGGCAATGGTCAACTGGTTTTACAACCAGCTGCTATATCACAACTCTCTGAACAAGAAGAGCAGATGGGAGGGATCTGTTATGGGTTAATGACTGTTTAAAATGATAACAGAAGTCATATATATAGGGGATGAACTGTGAGGCCAAGACTGTCAAAAAGACAGCTACAGTTTCAAGTAAAACTGAAGCCAACATTTCTACACAGGCCTGCAGGCCACAAGAGGAAGAGATAGAAGCCTCAGGCCTTTTATGTTCTGCACTGCAGTCAGCACTTCACTCAGTGGAGTGTGGGGACAGCAGCTCCTGCCAAAATGTATCCGTGCCAAGGCCTGCCAGCCTGCTCTCCCCGCCCACTCTAAGGGCCAGAGCGTGAGCGGTGGGGCGCCGGTAGGCGGGTGCAAGGTGAGGCTGGTGGGCGTGTGGCCAGGCTGGAGCTTCCTGACACGGGAACCCGCCTCACAGCAGGATCAAACTGGCTGCCGAGTGAATCACTACCCCTCCCACCACCTGACAAAGTCAGCACCGGGCCAGCATGCAGCCACTTCTGCTGTCTCTACAATTAAAGAGGAATCCAGGATGAGACAGAAGTGCTAAAAATCACCGCATTGGACGGCATCACAGCCAAGGTTCATATGACATTGGACTGAAAAGGAGAAATTCATGAACTTTTTGAAAAGGGTTATTATTTTGGATTTGGTGTTGATGCTTTTGCTACAAAAGGAAGAGAGTGCTCTAAATATGTATCAGTGCTGCTGAAAAATTCAGTATGAGCAAAGTGCTTAAAATTTAAATGCTTGCTTTACGGTGTAATGATGATACAGGCTAAGGAAGCAGATGAAGGTATCAGAGAGTCTAGCACTGAACCAATTTTACACTTTCAGATTTCAGGCCCTGCAAACCTAAGCTTGAGGTGTGAGATAGGGGCAGGAAGCACAAATTCTCATACCTGACCAATCTTATTCAAATAAGCAACAGGAGCAGGGATTTTCTGAGCTGTGGCTAGTCACCAGTCAGAAGCAGGAACATTATCTCCAGAGTAAATAATGTCCTGGAGGACCAGTAGCTACCCAAATCGCTTCTTAAAAAATAGAAAACTGCTCCAGGCTGCCATTATTAAGCTTCAGATCCAATGGGAAGTTGAACCTTTGATCTGTTTAGGGTACTGTGTATTTGCATTTTATAATGAGATCAAAGCAAGGTCCAGGGCCCCTGCAGAAGGCAGCTCTGTGCCCCATCTCTGCACCCAGGACGATTTACAGACCAAAGCTATACTTCCCTGTTAACAAGATCATGTGAGAGCAATGGACCTCAGTGAAAATGCAGTCGGAGACTCGATATTTGTTAGGCAATCAAGAGCAGCCTACATTCTCTTCCAGCTAATTTTCTCTCCTCTACACAGGTGTGGAAGAGATGAAAAATAAAATAAAATAAAATAAAATCATGCCAGTAGCAACAATCTCCTCAACAGCTAAAGTTCAAGAGCAAACATTTCAAGCATTTCTAAACTGGTTGAGAATTGCTCCAGATTTTCTTTGGCATTCTTCACCTGGAAGAAATGCAGAGGGGAATTTACACACTTTGCCTGAAGTGAGCCTACGAGGAGCCGGGAGAAGGTTTGAGATGAGCGTGGAGGTCAACATTTGAGAGTGTATGTGGAGTCTCTATTCAATACTGTTCCTGACCAGTTTTTTTAACAGAAAATATACAAGAAAAGAAAAATCGCACACACTGTCACTCCGCAGAGTCTCATATTTTGTAACAGCCTGACAAAGACTGCAATCAGTTAAGACATCCATGCAGATCAATTAGCAAGTCTGTTTGCTTAAATTAGTCAATCCAGTATGTAGGTATTATTTAAAAAAATACCTGAGAGCTTAATTGTTAATTTGATTTCGGTACATTTATTTGCAATTATCAATAAAGTGAGTAATTTGAATTTACAAAATATAAAATGTGGCTTGGCATTTTACAATCCAAGTTTCAAACACTTAATCATTCATTTACAGTAAGAATATTATCTTAAGGTGTCTATTTTGATTTGGTGTTGTCATTTAATGTTTTAAACAAATAATTTAGACACAGGTCATTACTTAACACCATCTGTCCACTAAACGGTGATGTTCCAAAAAGAAGGCCAATATATAATTGACAAGAAACAATACTTACTGAAACCTCAATAAAATCTTAACCTCTATGGTTTGCTCCCTAGTTGTCTACCAGACTGGCCATCATGATATGCAGGTAGAGGTTGACAAGGGGAATACCCCCTCCCCTGCAGCTGTCGTCTTGAAGCCACACGTCTGCACATCATTTATGCACCAATTGCCCCACAAACAGTTGTAGTGAAAGTGAGAGAGCGCTGATTTGCCATTGATGACACGCGACTCCGCATCCGTGAAGAGAAAGAGCAGATTAGAGAAGTTGTGGCACCAGATTTCAGAACTATGTTCATCCGCTAATCCGTTAAATCCATCACTAATCATACAAATAATCCACATTTTTATTTTTTAAAAAAAGTTCCAACATGAATGCTTTTATGAATTCTTCAATACCAAATCTATTCAAAGTATTCAAAGTCTGATCTTTGTGAAGTGCTCATGACAGGAAGACAGACATGTTCTGCTGACCTTGAAGTTGGAGAGGACTGCTCCCATTTACCTTATAATCTCAGAGGAGCCATCTCAGCCAGATTACATTACCCCTGATGGCTTTAAAATGGGCAATAGATATTAACTTTGACCAAGAGAACACTGAAAAATCAGGAACACATTGAGACAGTATACTGCAGTACTCAAACATGCCTGTATTTTACTTGAAATGATGTGTTTAGGAATCCTAGTATGCAAAATAATGTCCTTAAGGAAACTGGCAGCTCTTCAAAAATCCATGCTTGACATACAAGGAACAGAAGGACGCAGAAGCTGCAGTGTACATGCTGAATCTTACAAAAGACTGCTGAGACAAACCTGCAAAATATGAATACCTCAGAGAGCTGGAGAAAGTGTTAAGAAAAGCACCATCTAATGGCTTGCTCATAGATGCCAAGCACACATTCTGCACTCTCGAAGGCAGCGCTCATATTTTTTGACCTTGATGAATTATCTGTTTTTATTGACAGCACTTATTGATATTTCTTAAAAGCGCAGGCTAATGGAGTTCTATTGAGATGACTAAATGAGTTGCTGGTGCCCAGATTAGCCTGGTCTCATCTCGCCGGCACAGCTTGCATTATCATACAGAACAGACGCATGCGTGCGCTGAGTCCCAAATTCCTGCGACTGACATCTCCAGGGGAACAGAGGAGCGATGACTACATCCGACCTACATTCACCCCACCCAGGCATGCTTGCTTCCAACTAATTACACACACAAACATGCATTACTCAGTCACACTATAGGTGGATTCATATCATATTAATAGTCACAGTGCAGGGAAACATTACTACTGCATGGATATTACAGAATTATACAATTTCAATTAGGTGTACATGCTACTTTTCCAAAGATGCTTCTCTGAGGGATTTAGAGCCCAAAAAAAAAAGCAAAGCTCCTGATGATTGGGAGAGAGAAACTTTTCCCTGGCTTTTGCACAAGCTTAGATGAAAATATGATTTGTGTGACGGGTTGTAAAAATTCTCCAGGCACAAAAACATTAGGAACAAACCTAAGGCTACTGGAGCTCGTTCAAATGCCCCGGGCATGGAAACAGTATTATTGGACTTCATTCACCGTCTTATGCAATGAGAAGGTTTTTTACATATACTTTTATACAAATTATTTCAGTTGTTTAGATTCTCAGAAAAAAACTATGGCAGGGAAAACACCCTATTAACAAGAACTGAGAGAGAGACTGTGACGCAGGCTCTAGCCTATGAGCGCATCTTCAAACCGCTTTTTCACTGTTTCCTGTGCAGTACAGCATCCTGGTTAGAGTGATGTGGTTTTTCACACTTTTAAATGTGACGGTATTTCTACAGTTACAGCCCACATGT
This sequence comes from Spondyliosoma cantharus, assembly GCA_900302685.1. Taxonomy (NCBI): domain Eukaryota; kingdom Metazoa; phylum Chordata; class Actinopteri; order Spariformes; family Sparidae; genus Spondyliosoma; species Spondyliosoma cantharus. The sequence goes on from OMLP01046466.1 coordinate 16,224, forward strand.
AGGCCATAATCTGTTGATCTGTGCAATCTTTTACTAAACTAGAAAGTACTTGAAGAGCGTCAAACTCCACCAACGCTGACTAATTCGCTAACTTGCCCTTATAGCCAAGACATCATTTCAGTTACGTCAACAGATCTGCATTCCACCTGACACTGAATAGAAATCCTTTCCATCTCGACACTATATATTTATAGTTATAGTTCGTCTCCGTGGATACCAAACAACAGTAATGTGATGGTGGAAATCACAAAAATCTGTAATCAATTGTTCCTTGATCCAAGGCCTGTCAGTCCATTGAATTTCATGGACTCTAAAAGAAACATAAGAGCCTTGACAGAAGTAATTAATGGATAAACACATTGAATAATACTATGCATTATGTACTCAAGACTCACTAGAAAGTAGTATTGATACTGAGAGGATTATCCTGGTGAAATAAAGTGCCATGAATTTAATGCACATAACCCTTAGCAATCGTGCTTTCTGCAACCGCTTTTCACAACTATACTCCTGTAAAATTACATATGGTGCAACCTTTACAAATGCATTGAAAATAATAGTTTGCTGTGAACTTAAGCTTACAACCCTGTAAAAAACAACAGTTTTGCTTTACAAGGTATTTGTCAATTTAAAGAAAACATCTTTCATGATCTCACACTTCTCAAACTGCATGCTTACTTCCAATATTGGAAATTTGCCTTGGTCAGTTAATCCCAAAGAGGATTGAATCCATTCGTTGGTTCGCAACCAAAAAGGTTGTAGAAAAATCTGAGAAATACAGAACAGCAGCTGCATTTCTACAAGAGTTTCAAAACAGTTCCTATGATATATATTTTGAAGTTTTTAAAAACAAGACCTGCTTTCTATTAACATTTCATGACATTTCCAAGTCTTGAATGCTGATTATTATTTTTAAGCATTAAAACAAGGTTTGAATTACATAAGCATGTCCCTTGGTGTTTCATGACAATGGAAATCCTGAAATAAGCACCTGATTTCAGGATAAAGCCACACTTGACAGTAAAAGAACTAAAAGCACATGAACAGACAGCCACACACATTAGCCAAGCTTTGGTGAATTAATATCACGTGGTCCTTCCTTCTATATCTACAGTGGGACTGTAACTCAGTGGGTAGCGCAAAGCTTGTACCCTGCCAGCAGCACCAGTTGATTCCCACTGAGGCCACCCACTCTAAATGTATAAAAAGTGTAAAGTGTTGACTAAATGTTGTGTCTTATCTACAGTTATTTTAGTTGGGCTGGTCAGTCACACCCTCATATTTCCAAGCAATAAAATCTGTGGATGTGCATAAAACTTCACTAAGTCCACTTCAACCCACCTAAATGATGATTTACTCTGAGTTTCTTTCTCAACACAAAGGGATATAAAAGTATCTTAATGGATATAGACAAAGCAATAAGCGCCAGATTTGTTAACAACCTTAACACAGCAACAAAGATAGTGGAAAGTTCTGCTGCAACCTTGTGCCCATGTCTGGAGAGACAGATCGTTAATGTGCAATGAATGGTTAAATTCAATGCCAAAGGAGGTAGGCAGTATACAAAATACAGAGCTGACCTCAGTGCGAAAAGTGAAAATGAGTGAAAATGACTTTAACTCAACACAGGAATACATGCAGACTAACAGCACGTGTGCTGCTATGTTTCTGACAACTAAATAAGAGATGATGACGGTAAAGGAGGAAACAAAGGTTGCTATATTAAACAATTCATTTCATTACAAAAGGCATGACACAAAAGCTGAAATCAATCCATTTACAATAACACATGCCGTCTCATCTCCCCCTACACACACACGCGCGCACACACACACACGCTTTTGCCTGTGCGCACGCCAGATCTTGTCACCCCAGGAAATGGGCTTCATACATCTTGTCTGACTGCAATAAAGCAGTGCCTAAGATTCTATTTCCAATAAACGTCGACTGATTGGAAAACTCATTCTAATATCAATTTCCATCTGGGCCCTTTAAAAGGCAATCAGCATAGCTTCATCTCAGTATATCATGGGCTCCTTGAGATGATGACACAGCACTGGCTCTCTCTCCTTCTGCATAATGGCCTTCTCCTATCAAGGCATCTGCAATGAATAATACCACCCATGAATGGGCTATTTAGTGTGTGTTCGCACAGATAGGGACCACTTCTCTGAATATTAATCCAGGGTTTTACACTTCATATGGTTCTCTCAGGGCTGCACCATTTTTCACAGGCACTTCGTGTGATTTGGCGCACTCATAGTTTCTCTCTAAGTGACAATGGTGATTACCAATGGCATCTCACTTTGTTTAAGATACCCGGCGACCACAAAACAATGATTTAAGTCAAGGCATATCAATTTCACCTCTTCTACAAATGCCATCTACAGCTTATGTCAAAACGTAAGGTCGAGGAAGAATTTCCATTAGTGAATAAAATGATGCAAGTAACAGTATATCTGCCATCGCAACAACCAAAAGGAGATACAATTTTAGTTTTCAAAAGCACTCAAAGTATGTGTCACACTTGGTTTGACATAAAATCAAAGTCAAAGTCAGACGCCCCACTTGGACCAGGGTACGATTGTCATCATCATGATGACAATAAACTTTAAGTCTGCTGCATCAGCCTAAAATAAAGGCCAGATGTGTCTTTCTCTCACCTTCCAGCCGCTGCCCGCCTCCCTGTAGTAGGGAAAGTTATCACAGATCCACTGGTAGATCTCACTCAGTGTCATCTTCTTCTTTGGCGAGCTGTTGATGGCAAACGTGATGAGGCTGGCGTAGCTGTAGGGTGGCTTGCCGTCCTTGTGCTGCTGCACCTCCTCCTGGTCCAATGTGGTGTTAGGATCCAGCAGGGTACTCTTCTTGCCCATGCCTGGCCCGTGGGCATTCTGGGCGTCTGCCTTGCGGATGGCTGCCTGCATGGTCAGCTGAGGAAGCCAGTCCATGGAGGTCAGGCTGCTCTCCAGCTCCGACGTCATGGTGACGGCAGGCTGGGCAGGAGGGGGGTGGGGAAAAGGTGGAGGTGAATTTGGGGGTGGTTTCTTGTTGGCGCTCGGTGGCTGATGGAGTGCAGACCAGGAGTGGAATAACAAATGGAGACGACTGACAGGTTGAAGATGAAGCCTCCCTCAGCTCAAGACATCAGCATATCGTCTTCTGTAGGTCAACTCTGGAGAAACAGAAAAACAGACATGCCTTTATTAGTCTAAGAAGAAGGAACTAAACATTGGAGATAAAAGATATGCATATGAGCAATACTGCAGAGGACGAAAAGAAATGTAAGCGAGGAAGCAACTCTGAACCATCTGCCCAACATCAAAAACCAAGTGTCTCTGTAAAGTATGCTTATATTCACTGTGCAGCAGATCACAAGCCCACCACTTTCTCCACCACTTGCTGCTCTCAAAGCTGACTCATAGCTGGGACTCCATCTGCACAGAGAGAGAGTAAATGCCAGGCAATTGTTTTCACAACTGCCAGCCAAATGGGGGAATGGCTCAGGAGGAATTCCGACTCTCTTGAGGGTAGTAAACCCCCTCTCCTTTCTTCCCTGCCTGCCAGCTCGCCTGCCTTCTCCTCTTCCTCCCCCAAACGGAGCCTCTGCCGTAAACAAGCCAACCAGTGTCGTCTTGCAAACCCTCCTCGGCCCTGTGCGTGTCGGCCGTGCTGTGCAGAGAGAGCAGCCTGCAACAGCCTGTCTCTCTGTCCCTCTTGGCACACTGCCCTGCCGGTCTTAAAATAGAGGGGCAGAGTAGAAAGGCCTAAAGTTACAAAGGTACAAAGGTAGGTGAACTGGGGCATCTGGGGTAAAAACAAAATACAAAAAACGAGCAGGATGACACTGCAATCTGGCTGGGGGGGAAGAGAAGAGACAACAACGACAGAACGGGCAGGAGAACGAGAAATCCTCAACAAGTTGTGGGATTTTTCTCTTGACTAAGCATGGACGTACAAGTGTGTTTTTGTGTGTGCGAGCATGTGTAAGTCTGAGTGTGCACTCACGATGAGAATAAATACAGTCTTGATGGCACTCAATAGGTCAAATTCCCTATCTTTCAAACGTGCAGTGTGGAATAACACTAAATGATTACCATTTATCCCATTTTTTAAAACTCTGGCTCAGACACATTTGATCAAAATGATATTTACTCCAAATTGTGTTCTTTTCATGATCATAATCTTTGTCTTTATCAAAACATGGTACTTTCTAACAGGTTTGTAGTAATTTAAAAGATCCAATCCATTAGTAGATAGTTTGCAAATCCCATATTAGATTTGCATTTATCTTTCTTAGAAAAAAAAAAAGGTTGGTGAGGAATTTAAAAATAAAAGTTTTTTGGGCCATGGCTGGTAGCTCAAGATGCAGCAGGAATATAAGAAATTCCTAAATTACGCAAACTGCTTTGGCAGCTGTAAGTCACAAGCAGTTTGTGGTTGTCCCTTTCAATTGATCTCTCACAGTGGGGGTTAGCTAGTGGCCAGCAGCCAATTCAATATCTGCTATCAGTGTAGACGGGCAGACAGATGATGAAGGCATTTTTCAAACATCCAAACAGAATTCTGGGACGAGAGAAGCTAAAACCAGTTGGGGGAAGATCATTAATGTGGAGTGGAGCATCGTCTTAAATCTTCTCTTGTAATCAATGTTAGGCTTCATTTGGCACTGTAAAAGTTTTCTGAGTAAAATGTCTTTCGGATTTCCTGTCTTTCCTTTTCTTTTTAAACAATACTCTAAACTACATCTTTTGAGGATCAAAAACAATCCCTTTGAGGCTTAAGAGATGGCTGTGATGGAGAGCAGCTGCTGCGGTTACCTTAAATTCATGTCGGTAATACTCCCACTGGTCAAAAATTCCACTTAAACCTGCTAAAATCAGGCTTTTGTGTGCAGTGTAAACTCGGCATTTACACCCGGGTCAACTGACTCTGCAGCAGACACAGGTTTCAATTGCCCTAGCTCGGCTCGGCTCTGATCTAAACGCAAGACCCAGGTTGACACGATGAATTCTGCCACGCAAAGTGATGCCGCATTATCAACATTCAGTGGTGGCGTGTAAATAAGGAAGGAATCTGGGATGCGGTCTATGAAGGACATTTTCTTACTGGACACAGTGTTGGAGGCGCTGCCCCATTCATTCCTATGAAAGCTGTTCAGTGATGTTTTGAAACCAAAAAAGCTCGACTTGCATGACTTGTATGAAAATACCTGGATCGCCGACCAAAGATGTGGTTTAGCGCCCAGCTCACCTGAATGGGGATAAAACAATTTAATAGTGACGTCTCCTCTATACTTTCCGTGGCATGTGGCATGAAACATGACGTCAGTGACGTACAATGTAATGCTTCAGATTACTGCTGCCTTGTCTGTGGTAAGTGGGAATGGGGTCAACAGGTGATTTTTAGTGGGTGCACTTGCATTTAAAAAACCTGCGTAGACTTGTAGTTTTGGTGGAAAAGCAGTATATATTTTTTTTCTTTTTAAGTAATTCTGAAGTTGAAACACTGCTAGACCATAATCCACTTGTGCAGTTGTTCACATGTTTGATCAGCATAATTAAGCTGATATATTTTCACCAAACTAAAGCCAAATGTTACTTCAAAATTAGCTTTGAAGCTTTAAAAAGGGCAATATTAAAGCAGCAAATTTAGATATATTTTAGCAAAATGGTGAATGTGTGGAACATACCAAATCTGGAGGTAGATAACAAAGAAGCAGAAAACAGTGTACGGGTGGTTTCATAATTTTATGGACGATTTGATACTTTATTCCTTTCTGCGACTGTGTTGCATTTGAAATACATTTTAATTGCCTGATATCAAGCTGCCCACAACTTTTCTAATTCAATGAGAAGAACACAATGTTTTGTAGCCACCTTTCAAGCCTTTTGATACTCAAAGATAGATTTTGGGTTGAGTTTCACTTTAATCTGTTCTCTTGGAAAAAGACATGGTTATTTACTTTTCAATGTGCTTGTTTTAAATCTTCTTTGATGAAAACACCAAAGGCTTTGAGGTAACTCCCCCAACCTCGGCAGTCATGAGCAGACTGATAGATGAGCAGGGTTGCTGACTGACTACCAACAGGTGAGTCAGCCTCATTCCTCATCACCGAGAAGACAAACACATCATACACAACATATCTCCACCCTGTAACTGAAATCAAGGTGACTCACAAGCTCCTAATGACAGTAATTTTCCTCTTTGAATGGCAGCCTATTGAAATACAAAACAAATTTGACTTTGAATATTCACCTATATATTATTATCCATTTGAATATCTGCAGAACCACTCGAATGGCCAAAAGAGATAATTAGAGCACATCTTTCAATCAAGCTCCATTCATCTCACTGGGCCTCCAGTAGTTGCTGTCAAAACACTGATATATCAATACTGAATATTTGAAACCATTTCAATAATTATTTTCTGCAGTTTTCATACACCTGCACCAGCTGCACATCACTCTCTCCTCTCCAACAGCGAGTTGACACATACATATGCACGCACATGCGCAGACCTTTTTTATAGGCCCAATCTAAAAAGAAATAAACACATATTTCTAAAACACTGTGATATTTAATGTTTACTACAGTCTTTCTGCTGTACTACAAGCTAAGACAAGTTGTATCACGTCTTCATGTTATGTCCATCGTATATTTATCTTTTAATAAAAAAAACATAGATTTTTATGTCCTCAACTTGCCTACAATAGAACTATAACATAAAAAGCTCCCACTCAGAAATGTTCAAATGTTATAAATGTTGAACTGATCGCAGGTGAATTCAGAAATTCGCAAGTAAGATTTAGATTTAGATTTCAGTCAGTCACTCACTTGGAAGTGGTTACGTGTTGTTGCTCACTGAGATCATGCATCGTTTTGTTTAACAGATGAAGAATGTGTCACACCCTTTATCGGATGTTGCTAATATTTTGTCCACCTCATTAGCTTTAATTATTCCATAGAACATAGCTGAAACAATTGAATCATTAGTCAGTCAAGGGAAATATAATTGACACC
>OMLP01046466.1:23266-43276 GCA_900302685.1 Spondyliosoma cantharus
ATTTCATTACTTGATATTTTCAACAATATTTTCAGTAAAAAAAACAAAAAAAAAAAAACACTAAAAGTCTCTAGTACAGCTTCTCAAAGGTGAGGATTTCCAGTTTTCTCTTTTTTATATAATTGCAAACTGAATTCCTTTGGACAGGTCACTGGTTGGATAACACAAGGCATTTGAGGACATCATCTTTGGATCTAAACAACTCTGAAGGGCACAGGCTAAACAATGAATTGATGAGTAACCACACTGCTAACCTATAGTCTACAAATGACCGTGGCTATAAATCATCCTTTATCAGAGAGTGTCTGTTGTACTTTTGCATTAGATTTAGCTAGGTGTGCCTAATGAACTGGCAATGCAGTGTAACAGTCTGTACAAGGCCATTCTTGGTGGTCATAATGTAAATGTTTCCATTCATACCGACGTGGCCCCCCATCATTCTAAGCCCCATCACCAAGTATGAATGGGGGTAGCCAGGAGAATAAAGCAGGCAGAGCCCTCTGGTAGCCACCGGAGGTGAGCTGACAGAGACATGGGTTGATGAAAGGCACTCCGCCCGCTACACGAAGACGCATGCCATTTGACCCTCTACGCTAATGATCCAGCTGCTACATAATCTGCCGGGCCAAGTCGGTGTCTTAATTAGAGAACCTTGGGCTGTGGCAGGAATGATGAAGCGCAACACGGGCAAGCAGTAAGGCGGCCCTCCTGCTGCCTTCATTACCCCGCCAGGCTGTGGGACAGTCAGAGCAGGGACAAGCCCCAGCCTGCTGCCACGTCAGGGAGGACCGTCTGAGTATGTTCACCATCGGGTCTGGGGGAAAAAGGAGTATTAAAGAGGCAGGAAGGATGAGAAGAAAAGCCAGGGGAGATGAAGCAGTAGGGGAGGGTGTGAAGGGCACCATGATGCTGGCATCAAGCCTGGCAGAGAGTGGCCGCTGAGTGTGTATCGTAGAGGTCCAAGAGTTCAGGCGCTATGATTATTAGCCCAGGGGAACAGACTGCGATCCTGCACACACCAGGCACACTTTGATCTGGCTCTAGGAAAATGGGTTTCAGTCACTGTCACATACGAAAAAAGAAAAAAAGCCAACTTCTTTCTCTTTCTCTCGACTTTAATTTGTTTTTAGAACGGAGCACTGAGACTATTTTCCAAGGCTGAGAGGGAGAAATGGATGGTCAAATTCATTCTCTATTCAACACTCAAAGTTTCTTTATCCTCCAGGGATTAATGGCAGATTTGGTTCTGAATGAGAAACTGAAAGCGTTTTTGAAACATCTTAATTTACCAAGTTCTTGACAGGATTTATCATCGTTCCTGCTGCCAACAGAGCACTGACAGCAAATCAGTGATTGTGTTTTGTGTCTCAGCTACTAAGTCTGAAGTGGCTCAATCAAACTGACAGCATGGTTATTATACATGTGCCAGGCCCTCTTTTATTCAAGGATCTCCAATGAGGCAACGAGCTGAGTAACATCCAGGGATTACTCAACGCAACATAGCAGATTACGTTAACTACATCATGTTGGGCAAGTGCGTACTGAGATGCAGGTCAGAAACTGCGTCATAAAATCAGTGCTGTTCCCCATCTACGCTATTGCAAAATTGATGTCTGTACTTAGCAAGCAGTTAAACATTTTAGTAGTACCCCTAATATTTCAAGTGTAATTTGCTACAATGGATGGCACTTAACTGTCTTCAACATGTTATACAATGACAGCAACCACTGGCTTAATTGTAATTTAGAAAGAATGGATGTTTTATAATTGCGAGCTTGTCTGTTCATACATATTTGTAATGGGTTTAGCAAACCTTAATCAAAATGTTTATTGTACGGTCGAACAACTCCAGAAACTATGGATGAAATCTAGATCTAAATACGGCTGTATTGTGTTTTGCCAATACTATATCGAATCCAAAATGTATATTCAGTTAAATGCGGATTTGTTGTGTACGTTATCGTTTGCTGTGTCCACTCCCATGTTAATGCTATGCTATCCTCAAAAACCATCAATCATCGATCTTTCAATTTGCCTACAGTTGGGAGTGGGACATTACCAGTTTAGCAACTGGCTACAGCAGAAAGTACCTGATTGTAATTATTAATTTCAACTGCTACTTTACTGTGAACAATCTATTGTTCAGCAGTAACCGAGGACAGTCTGCCTAAATGTAGTCCCCAGGTGTACCATGAAATTTGTACTAGTAGCCTTTTCACAATTCTGGGCCCAGTGTCAAGAATCTTTTTCATCAGCCAAGTTACCAAAGCCAAAGTAGCCAAAGCTTTTCAAAGAACTTGTAGGTTCCTTCAGCCTGTTGTTGTTTGTGTTTCCACTGCGGTCTAAAGACCTGCGAAGATTTGGCTAATTAGTCTGCTGATGTTTGAATAAGCGACAGTTGTCATTTTTGCATGCAACCATGTAACATTAATGAGGCTACATAAAGTGATTCACAGGCATCAATGCACAAATATGTGTTGTTTTTTTTTTATTTTGTTGATGTGTCAAAACTCCATGAAAAAACAAAAAAAATAAAACTGCTTTGCAGCTGAAATAAAATACTGTCTGTACTTGACCAGTGTTTAGGTAGTTAAATCAAAGACTAGTGCCTCATGTGTGACATCTGCATGATTACATTTTGGCGCTTTATGCTAAATGTAACATAGTTAAAATTGTTAAAAATTAACCCTAACCCTCTTATCTGTAGTACTATATATCCATTTGGGAAGTGGGATGTACCCAAATGCGCCTCTGGTAATGCTGCAGATATGCCAAAGTCTCCCCAACTCAGAATAAAACAACAATAAAAGGATAAAACTTAAACTAAAAGGATAAACAAGGTAAGGCATCTAAGTAAACATGCACAGTTTTCATTATATCAACATTACCTTAGTGCTTACAATCAAAAACACTGGAAAATTCTGATTTCCTGTGTCCTGCTGTGAAGCTCTGTGAAGCAGTTATTACTTCATACCATAAAATCACTACAAATGTTAGAAACTGTCACATCAGTATCCTCCTTTCATACTAAATATTTATTATTAATTATTTCAGCTACAATGACTTGTATTTCACTTGTATTGTATTATCTGCAAAACTGTAATGAAAAATAGGATTACTGACAAGCAACAATCCTTTAACCACTGGTTTCGTGTTTGAGGAAAAACTAGCCACAAAATATACAATCCACTAAAATAAGTTCAATTCAGTCTCATCAAATGCGACCTTCACTCTCATTAATGAAAACTAACAACCTACAACACTCTGCCAAACAGAGGGAACCACTGAGTGAAGCAGAAGTAGAGGAGGCACACAAAAGGGAAGCAAGAAAAACAAATAAAGGTGAATAAAACTGGTTTTACTATTTGAATTACAGCCCAAGTGTTAAAAGCAAATTAACAAAAATCAGGTTGCAGTGCATTCCCGGTAGAGAGCAGTGTTTAAAGACATGACAAGACACCCCACAGGAAATGTTAGTCAAGGATAAGAGGCCTAACGCAAACAGACAGTATGCACACTTAATGTTTTCAGCTGCCATTTCTGTTTAATAATGTAAGCTCAATAAACCTGACGAAATTAATTTGTACTGTGTTTGACTTCCCGAACACGTATCAGTTTACCTGTACACTGAGTGTGTGTAGGACCACTTGTGAAGGGATGAAAGCAGTGTAACCAACTGCCAGCAAATGCAGAAAGGACAAAATCAGATGGAGTGGTTACTTTGGTGTGAAAATGAGTATTGGGGGGGAAAAATACACTGTTTGTCATTGGTGTGAATTGAGTCAACATGGCTTATTTGACATTGTTTCACGGTGCTGCTCGTGATCAGCATGTTACACAGGTCTGACTCTGTTCGACCTGAAAGCATGAAGACCTGTGAAAAGGGCCTTTTGTACTCACTACAGCAACCACTGAGGGCAACACAAAGGCTTCTCTCCTCAACAGATATTAGTGGTTACTTCTACACTCAGCCATAATTCCCCTTCTTCTTGAGTGGAAACATGCTATAAGACGACTATAAAGAAGAAGTTTAACTTTCCTGACAGTGACTAGTATATAGAATGATGTAAAATTAAAGGAACATTTTGGGTTATTTGGTTATTTGCTTTCTTTCAAGAGTTTGATGAGAATATTAAAACCATTCGAATGTCTGTGTATTAAGTTCAGAGCTAAAACCAGCATAAAGCATAAAGATTGCAGCCAGATGGAAACGACTAGCCTGGCTATCTCCAAAGCTAAAAAAATCTGCCCTTGGCCATTCTAAAGCCTACTGATTGTACATCGTGTTTATTTAACCTGTGCACCAACAGAAATAAAACAAGAAAGTTTCGGAGTTGCATTCTTGGTGACAAACAGTTGTGGTTGGTTGGTGCAATGGCACAAGTGTATAAAATGCAGATCTATTCCTTTTAAAGATATCCTGAGTAAAGCGGCAGACAACATATAACTCGATATTTTGAAAGGCGACACTATCAAATATCACAATATTTTTGAAGGAATACCTTAGTATCGATAGTGCAATAACATTGTAGAGATGACAATTGGTACTTTCACAAAATATTAACACAAGATTTTTGATAAATAATAATCAGTCATCTGGATATAATGACTAAGTGGGTAAAGGCATATATCAGAACAAGTAGATCATTTCAGAAAATGTCAACATTTTACTATAATGCAGCCTTCAAAAACAGGAAAAAAAACAAGCAAAAGAGGATGCATAGATTCATATCATGATAAGAATATAAGATCAATATTTTGCTCAACCCTACAGTAATATTAAATAATTTTGCAGACTTAACCTTGTGTATGAACAGCAGCTACAATATATTCACCCAAGACCTTGTGTCTATCAACAAAGGTCAAGTCATGTAGGTTGAACTCATGGTTTTATTGTTGGGATTTCATGTGAAAGGGACCTAAAAACCCTGCATTATTGTAATAAAATTAATATCAAGGTATTTGGTCAAAAATATCATTATTTGGAGGTTAATCCTAGAATTTATGAAGAGCTTTTGAGGACATTTCAAAATATCCAGATCTAGAATAGAATAGAATAGAATTACTTTATTGATCCCAGACTGGGAAATTATATATCTATCTATTATCTATATTGTGCATCGCAATACAGACTGAAAATACCAGGTGTTTTTTTTTGTTTTCTTTTTAAAGGCCATACAGTCCAGTCTTACTTTTAATGTAAACACTTTTTAGTAGTGACAGCTAACATAAATGATGCAATGGTTACCACATTAAGATGTCCATTTCTGATTAGACTATTGCACTGTGTCATTAACACACCATTGCACTTAATAGAATTATTTTCATATGCAGGATATTTTTCAGTTTTAGGATTAATGTGAAGGGTTGTCTTTTGTTCAGCTAGTTTAATTAAAAAGCACAGTAGAAAATGATTTGCATTGCTTTGGAAGTGAAGGAAATCTGACATTTTCACCAATGACGGTTTAATTTCTTAGGCAGTACCAATAATAAATCAGACATTCATCTCAACTGACTCTGTGGCTGTTAGCATTATCAATCACAATACTTCTGTGATACATTTATATTCACTGGTAAGAATATCATAATTTATTTACTTGAGTTGCACCATGTACGGATGTTTTACATCCACTATACAGAACATCTGAAGAAACAAGTTGTATTTCTACCCTAGTTTCCTATGTGAGTAGTGATTTGCCATATTCAGGTTGGGGTTTCATCTCAAGCGTCTATTAAATGACACATAGTTGCAAAACGAGAATTCTTTGGTATTATTATATATACACTCTACCGCAGCTAGCCTATTTTATTTTTTTACCTAGAACACCTAGCTGCCTACCTAGAACAACTTCCCTTCAAATGCCTGTGCATTACTGTCATCATTTCCTCTCTGAGAAAAGAGTGGGCAATTCAGCTCATAGTCTCACTCCCACTTGCAGACACAAGACTGTTGATAGGTACCAGACCAGTGCTCTCCTGCACTTATCTGCAATTTCCGCGATTAATCCCCTTTTACTGCAGTCATGCATCCATCACGGGTAACACTCCAACAGCATGTGTCTGCTCAGATACATAGACACAACCATTATGATGGCTGTACTGTCATAGAAGCTACCTCAGAATTGTAGATGTGAGGAATGCTTGAATTAAAAACAATGTCACAAGGATTCAAACAGAGCACAATAAATATTTACACCACTGATTGTTAAATGCTGCCCAGACTTTGCAGTGTGTAAAAGGGAAAGACAGAAAGAGAGAAAGCTTATTATGACAAGAATCTTCCTGTAGTGTGATGGTTACTTGGCAAAAGGGAGGGGAATCGCTAAGCGTGCTCCCTCTGTTATGCCTGAAGATTTGGCACATGCACTCACAACAACAACAGTGATGTAACCTGGTAACAAGCCTTTGGCATCTTTACTCTCGACCGAAACCCGGGTCATACCTTCCATATCAACAGCTTTATATCCAGCATGGGAGAAGCCCTTGTTTTCCTAGTGATTGTAAGGGGGATCAACAGGGATGGGTGGGAACTCTGCTCACCTGCCCTTCAGTCAAAAGGGAGACGCCTCACTTTTTCCAGCCCTGGAGGCAAAGTACTTAGGTGAGAGTTATTTTTGAGATATCTCAAACTAAAATAGCAGTGAGTCTGAGTATTGTGATTGCACGGGAGCACTGTAATCATGCAGTGAACCTCCATAAGCCTTGGCTTCATTAAAAAACAAAAAGTAGGTAACGGCAATGCCAAGGCAACAGCTTTTAATGTCAGTCTTCCTTCTCAATTAAAGGCTTAATGGTTCAGCTGAAACCACCCCCAGGAAGAAAGCATTAATAACCCAGTCCTTACTTGCATTTTTAGGATGTGTCAATTATCACTTCAGCGCTCACGCGGCTGAGCTCATTGTTCATCTTATTGCAGCCTACAGCCGAGCCGGGCACCAACCGAGGCCTCATCGCTGCGAACAGAATGTGCAAGTACGTTTGTGCTTTACAGTGCAATCTATGTGTCAGTGTTATTAGTGGGCTACGTTGTGTTAAAGTTGGTTTTTGAGATGCAGGCAAGCAGACCTCTCTGCTACGCTCTTAAAAAAGAAAAATGGTATACATGCTCTTTCTGCTCCCCAACTCCCTCAATCCCACTTCGCCTGTGGTTGAACAAATCAAGTCCATAATTATTCTGCCAATCAATCTGGAGCACAACTGTGGCTGTGGGGCAGTTAAACGCTGAGGAGAGAGAGTTGTCAACAAAGCAAAGCTAAACCCTGAGTTCCTTTAAACCCAATGAACCTTAAAAAGGCAAGAGAGACACCTTTGTCTTATTAGACAGTGTCAGACAAAGAGAGGTCTTCTAAGTGAGTGGTAAAGAGAAAAAGCATCCAGCTGCTGCAGACGTACAGAAATACAGGCGGGCATAGGGACAGAGGATCAGAGTAGTGGAAGATCTGGGAGTTGGCCGTGGATCAACTGACAGCTTCAGGCTGTCTGGAGAGGCCACAAAGCAAGCAACAGGGTTTGTGACCTCTGAAAGCAGACACAGCCAAACCAGAAGAGAAATGTGAATAGATGCAGCAGTGTTACATATTAGAGATATTGGATAGATGCTCTGAACAGTCTACCACTTTCCATGTTAATGTGGGTCCGGTGGGCTGAATGTATATTTAGATAAAGGCATAGAGAGAGACTGAGGCAGATGAAGGGAGCACACAGTAGCACAATGCCCCTTAGCTGATTGTGCAACTTGCAGGTCAATACAAAAAAAACCCACATACAACATTCTGGTAATTGAATAAGCCTTTCCAGTGAATCAGAGCAGTGATCAGGCGGGGTTTGTCTCTCTGTCCCCAACAGCTTGCCTGGGAGGTGGCCTTTGTTTTGGAGGTGGCAGGGGTGCCCCGACACCGACCATGCGAACCCAATTACCCTGGTCCCACGGCCTGGGGGCCCACATTAAAATACTCCCTCTGGGAGGTTGACTCCACGCCAGCCTGGCAGCCAGCAAGATCCTGCTGCTGAATCACAAATAGACCACTTAAGGCACTGGCAGGCCAAGCGTTTTGGTGGCAATCTTGAGAATCTATCCTCATCTGCTTTCATTGGATCCAGTTCATCGTTGATGTTTAATATTAGCTAGCCTCTGAGGCAAGCAGTGAGGTAAGGTGAGCGAAAACTATCCATCGGCTATAGAAAAGCAAAAGTCCACCCGGGAGTAGAGTTTATCTCTTCAGTAGGTATTTAGTCAGATTTTAGTTTAGTTAGTCTTTTTCTAATAAAAACACAAAATATTCTCTAGTTCCAGCTTTTTAATTGCGAGAGCGTGCTGCGTTTTCAAGCAGCTATCTTTATATTTGTGATACTAAACTGAATTTCTGGGTGTTAGACAGATTAGTAATACCAAACATGTAATCTAATGATGAATTTGGCTTCTTTCACTATCATATGGCATTGTACACATCACACAATGAATCAATTAATTGAGGAAATAATTAGAAGATTGATCATTAATAGAAATAATCATTAGTTTCAGCCCAACCTGAACAGTAACTTAATATATTCTAATGTTTTGAGAATTACAAAAGATCGGCAGGCGTAAATAACTAATATTTTATTGTCTACAAAGATACAGCATACTGTAACTATTACAGTAGTCTGACTTAGTTGATGGAGACTGTGGCGGTCAATCGGCAACTATTTCAGATGGCATACTCCTCCCCTTCTGCTTTCAAAATCCCTGTCTCTATGGGAAATAACATCCTCTAAGCATGCATCCAACATGCTGAAAATGGTAAGTAACCCTCACTCTAAGGTCGCTAATGGTATAAACGTAAACGAGCTAACAGTTGTTAACTATTCTTTTGCTGGGATTTAGCAATTTTAATGCCAGGGCTCACCTCCCCATGTGCAAATGTTTCACTAATATAAGCTCTCCCCAACACAATTTTTCAAGGACACTGTCGCTTTGCACTGCCCAAGATGGCTGTGATTCGTTTAAAGGAACACAAACACGCCAGAGCGTTTTTTTTTCTCCCATAACAGAATAATAATGGATGCAGCCAGGCCTTTCTCCAGGTCTGTTGAGATAGGTCTGCCTTTGCGAGGGTACCCTTGAAGCTAAAACAGTACATTTTCAGCAAAGAAAGAAGAGATTTTTGTCCTCTTATTCAACTCAGACATAATGTGACATGGTTAAATGTGTTCATGTCATCCCTGTCAGAAATAACCGTGTATGAGGCTCATTTTAAGTGCAACACTGTCGTGTTCAAAAAGAAACCATGCAAGAATTACCCAAGTGTGATTTAAAGGAATTACCTGGGTGGCCAATGCATGTTCTGAGAGTGCTACACAGAGCAGGAATCAGGTCATGAATTTCAAATTTAGACAGTGGATCAGCGTTGGCAGCTCTGAAGCTGAGAGAAGGAGCTGCAACACGGGTTACATCGAGACAGAGCACTCCCTTTCAAACCCAGAAAGTACAAAGTAAAAAACAAAATTCAAACGGAGTTGAAATAGCTTGAGGTTTGGTGGACTTGTTAGATGTTCCTCTCACGTAAAGCCTAAAATCGTCTTCATTTAGGATGGCGCTGGAGCTGGAGTTATAATTAAAACCATTTTGCTTTTTAATCAATATTCAATCTCTCAGAAATAATTAACAGCATATTAAAGAGTTTACTGCCTGACAGAGCTGGATGCCTCTACATCATTAAGCTGTTGAAGCGCTGCTCTTTGACTCCTCATGTCCCATTTCACTGGTTTACTGCGCCTCCGTACAGGCTCTTTAAAATGCTGCTGGAGTCATACTGTACCTGCAGATAATAACACGGCCCACTGATAACATGCAGTGTGTATATGCTGTCCCACTCTCACTGAGACATGGTTTTTTAACATGCAACACATAAACACGACATGAGTGAACATGAACATGACAAATGTACAATTTATTCAAGTCAGCTGAACGCAAAAGCTTTATAGGAAATGGCATCAAGCTATGATCGAGATTTTCAAAGCATTTGGCTGAGGGGCGGCCACCTGCCATAAATCCATGCACCTTTCCCCTGAGCGATAATGCAGAAGTTGCACAACAACACGGCAGCGCAGAGCATATTAGAGGGATTACAAGTAACTGGTCAATAAGTTTGTATTTTCTTTGTGCTCCGTCTTCTGCTTTGCTCTTAGTGTCAGATTTTTGACCTCCAGACTTAATCAATCTCACATAATGTGCAGGTTGCACAGGTTGCAGGTTACAGTCCATCTGTACATATAAACACAAAGCCAAGCTGGATATAGTGAAAATACATCACATACCTAAAGATACGAGCAGTCTTCGCTTACTACATGAGCATGGTTTCAGAATACAGTATGATAGCACTCCAATCAGCTGTTGAATTTAAGCACCTCTGTCTTACGTCACCGTGAATTGCCTGCGTTTTATACAAGATAATAAATTCCTTGGGCATCCTCCAGATGACTTCCATGGAAATTTGGGGGCAGCTTGGTTTTTCGTCTACTGCTGATTAATAACAGAGCAGCATAGTAAAACATGACACTGTCTACCACACTGTGCACCAGACCAGGAATCTGTTTTCACGTGGAATTGACAGCTGTCGGTGTCTATACCTGTTGTGTTCACCCCGCTCCGTTCCAGATAATTTCAATTAATTTGGTTTCCTGGAGACAATGTTGCTATTTATCTGGGTGTGGATGAAGAGGGAAGGTGGTAGCAGCAGTCATTGTTGGTTTAAGCTCTGCAGTCAAAACACCTCCTGGCAAAAAAACGGAGTCATCACTGTGTGGTAACGGCCCTTACAAGAGCAACAATAGGTCATCACAAACCTGAGGATTTACCATGATAAACAGCAGACGTGAGACACACGTGAGTTAGGCTAAGAGTCAAAAGTTTTTGGCTTCAACTTCAACAAGCTTTAATGTTAAAAATAGTGGCACTCTCTGGCCTCTTGCCACCTGGAGCTTGTAGGCAAATGATTGACCTGTTACTAGGATTATTTGGTCACAAACTTACTGTGAGGTACAACATGCAACACACTGTGGAGGTCCTTGAACATCAGTTCTTTCTCCAGTGTGAAGAAACAGTCAGGCAGCAGTCAGAAGCCATTTTTATACTGGGCAGCAAGCCGCCAATTTGGCCGTCCTTTTAGCGGTTAGGTCCGCGGATTTAGACAGAAGGCGATAAATTGGGGGTCTGTTTTGGTCCGCCAATTTGACGCCTCGGAGGGTACACTTATTTCCACCTCCATTGCTATGTAAATCCAAGACGTCGATGTGCCGGCAATTGCGTGAGATGGGCGGAGGTGTCGATGACCTGCACTGTTGTGCAACCCACAGCCAGGGAGTTTTAAAAGCGTCTCCTCGGTCTCTGTAGCTGTTTGGTTGAGTTTGCTTGTTGTTGTAGCGGCAAGCTACGAACGGTCGCTACTTTCAAATTAAAAGCCCCCCACTAAGAACCCAGTTCTAAACTCCAATGGGGTGCAATGTAAAGCTCTTATTTTGAAGACAAATTCGTTGTCACTGTTCACTGCCCAACTTCTTGCTTCACGTCACGTCACATGTTTACGCCTACCCCAGTGGCGGCCAAGTGGCAGCTTTTGGAAAAGGAGGAATATTACACCTCCCTTTTAGATATACAAGGCGGCAGATTGCCGCCTTTACCTTGCAGCAAATATGCCGCTTTTTCTATCTAAAAGGGGCTAGTGAGTGATGTCAGATGGGAAGAGAGAGCAGAAGGAGATTCTGTACTACTATTGTGAAATTGGCTGTGGTGTTTCCAATGGGGAACTCTAATTTCAGAGGAGGAAGGTGAGGGCGCTGTGTGGGCAGATGACATTTTATTCTGCTCTCTAGCATAATATTGGCCATTATGGGTCAACCGCTCGCTTGAAAGTTGTGAAAGCTTATTTTTAACATTGATTAAGTCAGTTACACATGCAAAAAAGTGCATGAGCAACACTGATCGGTTTATTGTCCAGTCTGTCAGATACTACTTTATCTGCACATGTGTCAAATTAGGGCTGCAACTACAATACTCCATATAATTTCTTCAAAAGGCTGATCTGTCAACAGCCCACAACTCAAATGTATTCAGTTTACTCATATATCACAAAGAAAAGCAGTAATCAAACAATTAACTATTTTTTGCAACTCTACATCGCATGCAATAATGCACCCGTAAATCTGACAAATATCACCCACAGGCCTTTTCAGCCACAGTGACACAGTCCCCAAAGTACTATTTTTCTGCTGGTCCAAAAATCTGCATAGAGTTTTTACAGTTCAAGATGTTTTTCCAGCCAAACACAGGCCTCAGGCTACTACAACTGTGTACAGCATGCATTCAGATAGCCAAAACAGCACTGGCATCAATATAACAAATAAGTAAATAAATTGCTTTTACTGTTATTGATGAACAATGATGTAGCTGACTGGTTAAAAAAAAGGTGGAATTAAAAAACAAGAAAATATGCAAACGACAGCAAGTCAGAGAAACTAAAAATTAACTTTAATTGTCAATTGTTTCTGTGTAGTTAAATGAGAAAAATAACCCAAAAAACACGGAGTCTTATCATCTTATTTTGAGTTCTGTTTCTTTCCCCCTCTGCACATCTACTTTCAAGCATATGTCATACAACAGCACATTACAAGGGAAAAAACGTTGTTGTCCCAGACAAAGCTTTTTAATCCATTATCAGTCTAATTTGCCTAATCTTCATGGTTCTTGAAATGTGGTGTATAATGTACTAAAGGATTCTTACTTTTAGACCTTGGAGCTTATAGTTTGTGTCTATTCGAGTGAAAAAAAGATGTCCTATTACAATACCCCCTGAATAGTTAAAGACCCCATGACATATTGTCGGTTTCAACTTATGCGAAGAGGTTGTTAACCTCCCATCGATCTGCAGAGCTCATCAAAAGTCTTGAGTGCTTTACATTATTGGATGTAGACAGAAGCCAAACCATCCCAACATTGAGTGGGGATTTAATTCTTTATGAGCGAATAAAATCACATCGGTACAACGATTGGACAGCCCCATGCAGACTAATGGGGTGCACGACAGACATAGACCGCAGAGTGGATGGCAGGTGAAATATAGCACTGTATTTACCCACCTGCATTAATCATGAGAACTAGTATTCAGTTTATAGAAGTTAAAAAAAATGTACAATGAGTGATCTTTCTTATCGGAGGATACTGTCACTCAAATGTTTTGTTGCCGTGATAACTTAACACGTTACCTCTTTGTAGTAAACTGTAAACCTCCACACATTCACAAACCTCAGAATTAAATCAACAACAAGCATTTTAGGATGCTTCACTTTCAGCAGAATCCATACAAAAGCCTCATTACATTTTCTAACAGTGATGATGATGATGATGCACTGTGTTTTTCCCCTTCTTCACACCACGTCTTGCTGGTGTAAAAGATAAGGCTAATTAATGTGGCACCATTTGCATCTTTACCACGATGTCTCAACAGCGAAGGGAAGAAAGCAGCCGCGGCGGGCTAATGAATGTTTGATTTGAGGGGGAAGACTTCCTGTCACTTCCAACGCTCCTGACAAAACCCTCTCCTAAACCCCTTAAATTCTTGTGCTCCGCTATCTGACTCGGCTGTCGGCGTCTCACCTTTTTCCTCCACCTTCCCTTTCTCCACATTAAATTCCTGAGTTCATCCCCCTCTTGTCGTCCCCCTCCCCTCCCCACTACCACCACCACCACACAGGCTGCGCTCATTACAGCGGATTTGCATGTCTGCTCCAGAGCAGTATGAGAGGAGATGAAACAGAACTCCCAGTGGCTGCCTCTGCAGAGCTTCACTCATCTGACAGAAAGAGCTCCACCTTGGGCCCCAGACACAGCCAGCAAACAAATGCAGGCTTCTTAAACAGGCCATACACACACACACACACACACACACACACACACAGACACACACACACACACACACACACACAGATACTCCGCCAGAAAGAATTTACACTGCACAGTATTCAGTTTAAATATATCTATATGCAGGAAATAAATTGAAAAACAGAAGTCTACCTTCCAGCACATTGCTTCCCTGTGCATTTACAATCAAGCCTGCTGAGCTGTTATGTTACTGTATCGTCAGACTCTGTTCCCACTGAGAGATCACACACCTACTGCTGATGACCATCTTTCTTAATGTGCAAGTCACGGTCTCCACCAATTTGATTTCACTGCAGTCAGATTTGCGAGACAGCTTTGTCTGGGGATCATTCAAAAAATCCAGACAAAATTCTTCCCATTATGAAATAACTTTAGTAACTTCATCTGTCCCAGTGTCAAATCCGGCGCACTTCTTTTGTTCTAAGATACTGTTAGTATAACAGTACTGCTGTTATGACTAGCTGTTTTATTTGGTTGGTTCCAGCTGTTCAAATGTATTATTATTATTATTTATTATAAATGTACTATTTTTTTAATATCTTGGGGTTTTGGCAGGTTTGTCAGACAAAATAAGCAACTTGAGGACATTACTCTGATCTCAGGGAAAATAATGTGTGCATGGTTTACTATTTTCTCACATTTTTATAGACTAAACTACATATTTACCATATAATAACTGACAGATTATCGATTTGTAACCATAAATGACAAGGTTTTAGTAAAGAAATGTAAAAATAATTCAATTCAATAGGATAAACATTTGTTTAACTTCATATTAGAGCTGCATCAATTAGGTAATTAACCGATTAGTCCATCCAAAGACATATAATCACCAACTATTTTGATAATTGATTAATTGTTCCAATCTTTCAAACGTTTGCTTACTCCAGTTTCTTAAAAAGTAAGGCTTGCTGTTTTTCTTTGTCATTTATTATAGTAAATGAAGAATTTTAGGGTTTTTTGACTGTTGTTGGAGCAAAAGAAGCATTTAGAAGGTGTCACCTTGGGCTTTGGACTACACAATTAATCTTATAGACAATGAAAGTAACTGACAGTTGCACACCTTCTTCATATTGTGATTTTGAATATTTAATAAATATTCTGTCCATCATCACCCTCAGATCTAAAAAGGAGCATGGACGATGAGATGATACCATGATAAAGGTCCCTATTTCTTGTGAAGAGCTCTAGTCAGAGCAAAGATTGTGGTCGTCATCCTGAGAGCCACAGTCAATTCATCCAACTTTTATTAACGTCAATGTACAAGCATGTGAACACATTTCTGAAAGAATAACTGACTAGCCATTTTGATGTTTATGATCAGTTGCAGTGAGAAGAGGAGGCATTTAAAATCTTCATCTTCATTTTTAGTACAAGTTGGTAGATTTGTTTTCTTCTAAGGTGCAAGCGTGAAAATGAACACATTCTGGTACTACTACATGCTCTGTCACAACTGCAAAATTAACCATGAGCACGAATAACGTGGCAGATTATATGTCAGCAATGGGTAATTGTCACACTTGACTGAGCAAAACCACAAAAAGGGGAAAATGTGCGTGTTTCGTTTTTGGTCCCGTTTAAATTAGGTGCTTTTGTTCAGGATGACTCCCTTTGTGAAAGTGTTGCTACACGCGCCATGAGTCACCACGAAAGAGAAGTACGGAGAGACCCATACCGTACATACTCCTGACCTGACCCGTATTGTTCCACACTGACCACTGACCTCACTTTGGTTAAACAACTCAAAGCCTCGATGACATGCAAACTATGGAGTATAAAGGTTGTTTTATATATTTGTTTTAAAAAGTTCGACTTATTTATATCATGGCCATATCTTTTTTATTTAAAAAAACAAACGCTGAAATGAATAGTCTAATCCTGTAGTTTAAAATGCATTTATTGCATCATATCGGCATGGAAGATCCTCCTCAGTCCGCTATGACTCATGAGTGTGTGATGGCTTACTAAGCAGACATAAAAGAAAGAAAGAAAAATGAGAACTTGGACATTAGTTTAAATTCAACACTTTCAGATCCATATTCTCGAAAAACTGCATGGTTGTGCATTGTTAGAATTAGAATAGATACATTTTAATACATTACTACTGTATTTGAACATATTCAAATAAATAAGGAACGAGATATTGTTGCACAATAAGGCACAACCAGGGTCATTTAAGGCTCCAGCACAAAGCAAGAGGTTGCAGTCGCCTTATACATTTTCTTCTTATCTCTAATTATCTTTAACACAATCTTCTGACAAAGAACTGACATATCAACACAGGGTAGGAACTCTTTTTGGAAAAACAAAGTATCACAAATAAATCTAAACACAAGCGAACAAACTTGTAGGGTGAGTTGCTGTGAAACCGCAACCTGCAGACATAAATTCCCTGCCTCAAAGTTTTTTTTTTGCAGTGCTTGCGCTGTCACTACGAAGGTGGTGACGGTGATGGTTGGGGCGGCATTGACGTCGTAAGAAGCCTAGTTACACCACAGCAACAGACTACAACCAAACATGTGATTCCCTCAAACTCAAACTGAACTTTAGGTGTAATACCTATTCTTCTCTAGATCTTTCTGATCTCTTGAAAGTTGAAAAAGTTGAATTTTCTAATCAAGCTACACATACCTACCATCTAACTATTATTTTAACATAAATGCCTCAAAAAACCCTACTGTATAAGACTATATGACTATAGTTCAAATATTTCTAGTTCTATAAAACTAATGAAGCCTTACATTTTAGTTAATATTAACCCCATAAGAAATTCAGGTTTGTGTATTTAAGTAAATCTTTTCCCTGATTTTGGTGTTTAAGCTGTGTTTATTATTGCACCATATTACATACCTTACAGTGTTGATTGATGATTAATTAACCAAGTTGTTTGTCGCCACAGTGTTTCCTATAACTTAACATATTTAGTAAAGTTGAGAATATCACATGATTTGAATCTGTACTTGATATGACAATAGGCTGAGTGCCGCTTAAAGTTTTCATATATACAGCTCTCCGTATGATGCAGTACAGTTCAACAGCACCACTGACTACATCTTCAAAAATTACCAAAGTAAATTCCAAATTTAAATCAACACCACTGTAGAACAGTTTCAACAAAAAATTAACATAGCAATGTATTGCAGGATTGCTATATTAGACTGCATTGGTTTTAGTTAGCATTAATGTCCTGTTAGAGATTCTTGCCTACAGTTTCTGTAGTGATGCACAAGTACGTTCTATATTCTACAATAATCGTCGAAGAACTCCCGCTCTGCCACACCAGCAGAGCTGATAGGTTTCACTTTAGTCTCTGTGTTCACTTCCACCAGGTCTGCTGCTCCGGCAGTCTGAAGTCCTCCGGAGCAGATACGTCAACTTCTACAGCAATTCAGCTGAATTTAGCACCGAGCAAACAGGAAGTCACCGAAACAACTATATAACATCCGGTTATTTTTCAAAATAAAACACCCCGTGTTGACGCCAGCACACAAATCTCAATAAAGAGACAAATACAAGCTCTTCTACTAATCTTTCGGTCAGGAACACTTCCTGTTGTTGTTTTTATAACACATACCTATAACTGCGGTACTGCAAAACCGGATCGGAGCTTGAGAGTCCTTTTTATTTATTGTTTCTGGTTGTTTTCTTTATTTATTTTGGATATTTGAAATGTCTTCTTCACATTCCAATTCAATGTTAAATATTCTTTAGAAATAAAAGTTTATTGATCTTTGAAAGGGTGTACTTGCATTATTACGCCATTATCATTATATTAGTTGAAAAATGGTCTCAAAACGACGAAGTTATCGTGACAGGCCTATTGGTTTGTTCAGAAAATGTAAACTCTGCTTCTTAAGTCCAACCAGCAGTCCAAAACCCAAAAGCTCTTCATTTACTATCACAAATGACAAAGTTAAAAGCAGCAATTCCCAATATTTAAGAAGCTGGAATGAGAAAGCGTTTTAGATTTTTGTTTGGAAAAGACAAATGATTCATTTATAATCTAAACTGACTAATCTTTACAGCCACATAGGACATATTTAAATTGTTTGCTTGTGAATACAGTGGGACACTATTTCACTTCTTGTTCATTATCAAGCATTGTGTTTGAGCTTTACTTAAAATGCAACTAAAAATGTGCCTTTTGCAACTTGTTCCAGCTTTGCATGCCTTGTGTCTGAAAAACATGCTTTTGGTTTTGTGTCAAATAATGTGTGTAGTGCCGTAGTGTATTTTGGGTACGACCAGATTTTGTGCAGGACCCAGTAACACAAATATTCAAGTATGACCAGTGCTGGTCTGTAGCCGTGCTTCTTGGTTGCTTCAGTAGCAATATTCTTGCAACCAACCAATCAGTATATACAAGGACAGAGCATATAGTGCTGTATATAGGCGTGCCATTGAACTGGGAAATTTCATGCTTGGTCTTTACAAAAGGCACCAGGAGGATTTCAGTGAAAGCAAAATGTTTAATAACAACAGAAAGGAAAATCAAAATGCCTGAGTGGTGGTCAAAGTGGTTCACCACTGGGACCTCTTAAAAAGAAGCAAAAACATGACAAAATTCATTGGAGAAAAGACAAGATAAAAAAAAGAGGTTTCAAAAAGGCAGTCATTTCGGACGGCTAAATAGGGATTATCAGGCATAAACCCGAGCAGCAATCAGCATTAACCAAAGACTTAATAATTTGTTCCTCTCCAATTATAGTCACTTTCGTCTAGAGCATCATTTTGACTTTCTTTGACTGGACTCACACAAAAAGACAGAAAGCAGAGCACTGTGAGCTGCCTGCACAACCTAGCTGGAGTGTGGTTGTGTGCCGTACAGTGCACATTAAGTCATTAAAGTCCCCATGCTCACAGTCCCTCCCAAACCCCCCACTGTAGACACCAGTACCCCCCCAGCACCAAGCCTTTCAGACCAAACGCGGCATTCTGCATCTTAATAAGAGGAGGGAAACTAGAAGGGAAGTGAAGGCATGGCAGTCTTTTAGAGGAAGCCGAATAAATGACTGAACACACACCCTGGGGCGGGCATGCCGGGGGGTTTCCAGGAGGTCGAGGCGAGCGGGGCCAATCGTGTCAAGACGAAGGCGGCAGACTAAAACAAAACTGACATATCAAAGCAGCCAAGCCTTGTAGAAGGGAAAAGAGCAGCCAAGACACCACATTCAACTGCACAGCTTGTTTCTGCTTCAATGAGAGACAACACGACCAAAAAACGGCAATTAGCGATTAAAGTGGAAATTCCATCCGTTGCGGAGCGGCATCTTTTCCAATCAAAAACCGACTAAAGCCATCAAACCATCTGAGTGATCCTATGGCTTTTGATCCCAGCCTTGTTTTCTTTTCAGAGGTAGGCATACTGTAAACCACACATTTGTGAGACTGCTTCTATACCTAAACTTTTTTTATCTCCCGTCCTAATCCATATAATATTAAAGAGCAACTGTTCAAACTTTACCTCGACAGTACAGCCAAAACTCTATCATTACTAAAACAAACTGACTAGGCCTTCAGGCGACTTTCACTGATTCACGCAGATAAATGCTTTGTCTACACGCAGAAACCATAATCTCTGACAACCTGGATAAACTGGGAATGTGGAGTATAAAAGCACACAGATATTGCAGGATTATGGGAGCACTTAAATGAGTTATATTTTTAAATTGGCTTGATGAGAGCCATGGTGGCCTTAAACTCAGTTTGCTTCTAATGAGATATCAAAGCTCAACTGTTTACTATGTATCTTCTTTCCTTGTGATAATGAAGGGAATCCTCTGAGGTGGCTGCCATGCTGACACAGCCTTTAGGTCCTTAAATCCAAAAATGGGTGCATTAAGTGCATTTTAATTGACTTATATTTACCCACTGTATTGTCTTGCAAATAAAAAAGATCTTCTGGCACTCCTAGAAGACTTAAAAAGTAGGTCACTCAGTCTCCTGTGAGTCATAGATTTTGGCAGGGGACCAAGCAGAGCAGGTATGGGGGAGAGAGAGAGACAGTAAGAGAGAGAGAGAGAGAGAGAGAGAGAGAGAGAGAGAGAGAGAGAGAGAGAGAGAGAGAGAGAGAGAGAGAGAGAGAGAGAGAGAGA
>OMLP01046466.1:57959-70851 GCA_900302685.1 Spondyliosoma cantharus
ATATGAATAGTTAAAGAAAAACTATACTAGTTAAAATAATTTTAAGAAGAGATTAATAGGAGGACACAGAGTTTGCCTGCCAGAGATCCTTACTTTTGTCCAGAATCTTTGGCATTGTGTTTATTTTGTATTGACACTTTTTTTTTGTTTTTTGTGTGTGTTGCATTTTTTAGGTTTATTATTTTATTTTCCAAAAAATACAAGTTCAGTCCCATCTTATCAACCTTATCACCAAAACTACAGCCTCAAGAAATGCAATATGTCCATAAAGTTAAATCAGTACATCTCTAAAAGAGTTAACTTCTAAACTGAGAACTCAGAACCCTGAATTAGACTGTGCTAGTTTTAGCTCGGTGTGCAAACTGTAACAGAGGCAGGACATTTTACAGTTTAACAATAAACATTATAACCTTAAATGTTTGCTTTGCAGGCAGCAGTGTCAGATTTCTACTGTATATCCCACATTAAATCATCAGGTTATCTTCTTAAATTTGTGTTAGCATCCTCCAGACCCACAAAAGAGATTAAACAACTGTTTAAACAGGCCGGCCAAACTAACATCCCCTTTTTAACCACAGATCTGATGCTCTGACTGTCCTCTTCCGTCAATATTCTGCTAAACTGACTCCCCTCTCCTCTCGCTTTCCTTTTATCAGGCTATGGCTGAACCCAGAATATCTTCCATTGATGGGAAGTTAGCTGAAGAATTTGCTGTTCCCTCCCATGTTGAGGAGGTGAAGGAGAAGATGACTGCCTTTGCCGTGCATCATGCTACAGCAGGTCGCAGGGTGGTTCTCATCACATCAGGAGGCACCAAAGTTCCTCTCGAGTCCCGCACTGTTCGCTTCCTTGACAACTTCAGCAGCGGCAGACGAGGAGCCTCCTCAGCAGAGTATTTCATAGAGTCTGGCTACGCCGTCATCTTCCTGCACAGGCATCGCTCCCTCTACCCCTACACACGCATGTTCTCCACCATGAACATGCTGGATGCCCTGAAGTTCAGTAGTGACGATGGAGCATCCAGTAACTCTGAAGTGGTGGTTAACCAGCAGGTGCTTCCGAACATCGCTAAAGTGCTGAAGCGATACCAGGAAGTGAAAGAAAGCAGACTCCTTCTGCCAATTGAGTTCAACACCCTGTCAGAGTATCTGCATCTACTCAAAGCAGCAGCACAGGCACTCAGCACAATAGGTACAACTTAACAAGCCAGGTTACAGCCATGGCCCTTATCTAGGGAGCTGTTCATAACTTGGTTTTATTCTGTGTTTAGGATCCAAGGCCATGTTTTACTTGGCTGCAGCTGTGTCTGATTTCTACATCCCAGCATCTGAGATGCCTGAACACAAAATCCAGTCTTCCAATGGACCTCTTCAAGTGAGTGACACATTCAGACAAATGCTGATGTAATGCTGCAATCCATTGCAAGTCAGATGTCGATATTTCCGAATCGGTATTCCTGATTTCCAATCTAAATGCCCAGTTCCCTTTTTTGGGGGAAATCAACGAAAAACAGATGACAGAAAAAATCAATTTCTACATAATGTTGCTTTAAGTATCAAAAGTACAAGTAAATTATAAACAGCCTTTAAAATCAGGAAATGACACTTGTTATAAAAAACATCTCAAATCTAAATGTGTTGCCCAGATCCACTTGTTATTAATGAAAATATACCTTTTTCCCCCTCCCTTACAGCTCAGCATGAACATGGTCCCTAAGATATTGTCCCCCCTGGTGAAGGACTGGGCACCTCAGGCCTTTGTCATATCCTTTAAGCTGGAGACAGATGCAACCATCCTGCTGGACAAGGCTCGGCGGGCTCTGGAGACCTACAGGCACCAGGCGGTCGTGGCCAACGTTCTGGACTCTAGACGGGGTTATGTAGTGGTGGTGACTCCGGAGACTCAGGCCGAGCTGATTCTCACAGCGGAGGATGAGAAGAACGATGTGGAGATTGAGGACAGGATAGTGAACAACCTGACATCAGCACACAAAAAGTTCATAACGCGACAAGGGGGTTGACCGTGATCACCCACGATGCTTGTTTGGGTCAGTGACGCAGTTCTAAGTTGTTGTGTCTGTGCTTTCCAGATCCTGAGCTCGACTTAAATTCATACTTTCCTGTTCTGCTGAAAAGTCGCTGTATATGTTGTATGGTTCGATAACATTAGAAGTAGCTATAAACACACCTTGCCTTCCCTTGTCTTTTCAGCATGCTTTAAAATGAGCCTCCAAGCTTTTGAATGCTGTCTCTGTACAGGGACGATATACAAGTTATTGAAAGTCTGTAAAATGTTTATTCGCACAGAAAAACATTTTGATGTCTTTTCTACAACAATGAATGACAGTTCAGTAATTCAGTGATGTGCTTTACTACAAGAGTCACCCATAATAAACAACAAGTACAGTCCACTGACGTCTCTTCAATCCTGTGGTTCCACTCAGCAACTTATGTTGGATTCTCTCCTGGTTACTTAAGTTTGACGCTCTTCTTGACGCCAGCACGAATACCAGACATCTCTCCACTGTATCTCGTCTCCTCCCGACGAACCTCACGGACCTGGTGAATATGAAGAACAGTCTTAGAAATCAAGAGTTTATCGACACTATCTAATGTGCCTACAATTCTCGAGAAAGAAATACTTCTCTATTCTCATCAGTGTGTGGAATACAAACCTGGCCCTTTCTGCGGATTTTGGCACGTCGGAACTTCTCTTTGTTCTTGACTCTGGGATTGCGGTCAATTTTCTTCCTCTTTGGTGTCAGCCCCTTGTTCTTGGCCATCTGTGGAATTAGTAGAGGGACATAATTAGAACAAGTGCTCAAATATGACAAAGAATAACATGTTTATTTTTTTATTTGATGGGGAGAGAGCACATTACATCAATGAGAGGGGAACCATATATGTTCATTTTTTTTAAAGATGTATCTAGAAATATAGCTTAAGTCTCAATGCCAAAGGGTTGAGAGACCACAGTGATTAATAAATACTGAGACACATGTGCGTTACAGTGAGGCAAACACTTTGAAACAACTGAACTTCCACTGTCGTCCATATTGTTGTACTACATAGATGGATACAATTTGTGATTCACACAGTGTAAAAACGTGACAAGTATACATTTCAACCTTTTAGATATTTTTCTTTCCAAACAAGACGTAATGCGGAGACTAAATGTTAAATTTAATCTTGTTGATACAATCGAAACCAGCATAAGATTATCATTAAGGCATGGCTAATTATTTGGCGATTAATTTGATATTTGACAACTAATCAATTACTTATTGCAGCTCTAAATTCCAGGTTGTTATTTGAGTATTAAAGTTGACACTCTGCAGTGTACACCTTACACTTACAACCAAAAACAATCTATCTAGGCATGTGTCTATCTTCATCTTCATCCTGTTCAATATTGGACCATTTCAGTTAAGTCTGACCCTAACCCGTAAACACTAATATTTCAGCATGTAAGTGGTTGTAACTCAGTACCTGGTATGTGATTCCTCTCTTAGCATCTTCATCAGGCTCTTCCTCCTCATCGACATTTTCTCCCAACCTGCAACAAATTGACAATTCATCAGATGCCCCAGTCGATTATGTCCCAGCTCCCATTTGAAAACTCAGATTGTTCTTACTCTTCAGGCTCTGGCTCGTTGCCCTTTCTCTTCAGCTTCAACCGCTCCTCCATCTGTTTGTAGAAAAGCAGAGCTGCTTCGTCATCCAGGTCAGAGTCCTCCTCAACCTCAGGCACAGCTGCTCCAGAATCCTGCAAACAAGTTCACTTGTTACCATTCGAGTTACATATTAAACATCAGCATCAGCTTCAAACTGAGGATGCCCTACAGTTCTGATAGGAAATCGTATATATATATCTATATATCTATTCATATCTCACCTTTTCCTTCTTGCTGGTGACTCTGGTCTTCTTGCCCGCTGCCGTTCTGCTGCCGGCTTTTCCTTCCTCCTCACCAGCTAGTAGCGTACGATATTGTGGTGCAAGTCGAGAGTCCACTGCACCAAGTTCATTGATGAGCTGCAGGCCGGTATTGAAGAGTGAGTAACACATAGGATTATAACTAATGTTTACAGTTATTGCTGCCATTGTCAAACTGTAGTGGTATTAACAGAGGCATACTTCAGAAAGTTGTCTGAAATAAAAGAGTTTACAGCAAACAAAGCACATTCGGTGTCCCGCTGGCAGCAGGTGTTAATGCCGAGGTGTGGACTTACATTTCTGTAGGTGAGCAGTCTTTCAATCACAGGATGGTTGTGAGCTGGGATCCGTTTTGCTTTAAGCACCATGTAGAAACTGATGTTTGTGCAGTAACTGCAGCAGGAAAGAATCATCAGTCATTCAATGGAGGACTGAAACAGGATATTTGCAACATCCAATTACAATTTAAGGACAACTTACTTGAGATAAAGCTGCTGTTTTGTCTTGAGGTAGTCGGCACCCTTTGGAAAACCAAATGAAAGTCATTCAGATTCACATACTTGATTTCTATGTACATGACATCACATATCCACACCACAAGCTTACGACACAGCACCACGTTTC
Organism: Spondyliosoma cantharus; assembly: GCA_900302685.1. Lineage (NCBI taxonomy): Eukaryota > Metazoa > Chordata > Actinopteri > Spariformes > Sparidae > Spondyliosoma > Spondyliosoma cantharus. The sequence goes on from OMLP01046466.1 coordinate 62,517, forward strand.
TCCCTTATGTACTCTACAGCTAGAGAGAGGAAAACACTGATCATTAATAAATATAAGAATAGCCATTAGATTCCACCAAATAATTTAATGATCAATATAAATGTATGTATTATACTTATTTTAACAACCTAATAATGCTCATAGTAGATTTCAAGAGCAAACACTCGTACACTCCACGCTTAGAAGCTTGTGGGAACTATAATTTAGCTTTGATTACACACAAGATGTAGATCGTATGTAATATAATACAATTCTGCTGAGTTAGTGATGCTCCAAGACTGTCTGAAAAGTCAGAATGAATTCAGTGATAGCTTGGTAAAAACAATATTTTGTGATTTGCTTAAAACCCTCTGAACTACTTAATCAAAGATCTGTCTCTGTTCATTGAACAAGAATGAATAGAACTGCCGCACAAGTAAAAAAAAGAGTCTCCTTGTCCAATGGTCTGTTTTCATAACACTAATGCTTCTTTAAAATCTTTAATATGCAAAAATAACATTTGGCCACCAGGGGACAGCAAAGCCAACATTGAAAATCCATCAACTTTTACGTTAAAATGACAAACTTGCTAGCAAACAGTTGCTTATCCAATAATCCAATAATTAGCAACATTTTCATTCAATTAGAGTTGTGTTTGAAGGTGGCTGATAATTTACCTCCATTATCAATCCTTTTTTCCCTGTTTTAAGTCTCTAACAACCAACTACTGTGGGAATATCTGGCTTTTAAGCTGCTAAATGTTCCATTACACATTATTTATTCATATATACTTTTGTTTAATATATTACTACACACTATGTGTAGTGTGTGTAATACTATTTCACTTGCATTTATCCTGTGCAAATTGTCCACCTCATATTTGTATGTGAAAAGTGAATAGTGTACACAGTCTTTATTATTTCTATTTTTATCAACAGTAATATTCTATTATATTTCTATTATGTATTCGATGTTTCCTTTGCTTTTATCTTGTTTCAATTTTCTTATTTCTGACTCAATCTATAATCTGCTAAACACGTGAATTTACCCGGTGAGGGATCAATAAAGTCTTATCTCATTATGTTCACAAGCTGGCCTCCAACTCCGCCTGTCTGAAGTCTAGTGCTGAAAAGGTATCATAAGTATGCTTTTTTTCCCCCCACAGAAACCAACTGCCTGCTGCAGCCAAAGACAAACCGTGAAAGCCGTGAGAGTGAAAGTTGTGGAAGGGAGAGCTAAACCAGGAGGTGAAATTCAATTTAAAGCTCTGCAAAGTCTCAGGGAGCTTCAGATTCAGATATTTCTCTTTAGGCCCATCACATGTGACATCTTTGACAGTCACATTGTTTTCACATTCATAATTTAATACACTATGTTTTTGTTATTATAAATAAATAAATATATATAAATAAATACATATAGACTATAGCTGTTTGTCTTGTCTGGTGACAAATTCACAGCTGGAAATTAAACTAAATGCACTCACCTTTCCTGGTGGGATCTTTCCATCCTTGACCATCTGTACGAGGGGCTGCACCTCATCCTTCAGTTCAGCGAGCTGCAGACATCACACAGTAACATAATAAATTAATATAAATTACACGTTTGTCTGTGGAAAATAAGCAAAACTTTTGGCTCATTAAATCTGAGGTTGTTTTTACCTTTGCCTTGAAGTCTTGGATAAGTTCAAGCAGCTCTGGTGACTCCTTCTTCAGAAGTTTCATCTTTTCCTTCTGGGACATCTGTTTCAGGTCCTTCACAATCCTCTCCTCCTTTTCAACGGGCTTGCTTTCATCTTTCTCCTCCACAGCAAACTCCTTCATAGAGACAGCCACATAAAAACAACCAAAGTTAACAAAAAAACACGTTTCAGCACAACATGTGGATTCAACTGCAGGTGTTTAGAGGTTTACGACAAAAATACCTGGAAAAGGTTTAAATCATAATCCTCCTCGCTCAGATTTGCAGCTAAACGGTTTTGGATATTTTTAGCCTCTTCTTCTTCCTCTTGATCCTCAGCTTCCAGCTCTTCTCGAGACCTCCCTTCTGTTACAACAAAACAATAATGTTAAATCTGACAAACAAACAAACAAACAACAAAACGATCATGAATTGCTTCAATATTTATTATTGCAGGAGATAAAAGATGCTTACTGGTGGTCACGTAGTCAGTGTCATAATACATCTTCTTCTTGGCTCCCCACGCCATTTCATTAGGAAGATCTGAGGAGGACAACAAACTTACAGTTAAATAGGCAAGGATGACAATAAACCAAATGATAAAGATAAACTGTTGATTTTATGGTCACCTTCATCGTGTTTTCCCTCTAGATCACTCTCCATATCTTCCTCCTCTTCTTCTTCCTCCTCCTCCGACTCAGAATCGTCCAGAGCCATCACCTCCTCCTGTTAAATTTAGATCAGTTTAATTTGTTCATGAACTACATCCCTTTCCATCCAAAATAAGACACACAAGCCATCACCTCATCATCCAGTTCCTCCACGTCGCTTTCGATCTGAACACCACTGGCGAGAAGTTTCTGTGGCAAAGAGAATGCAGCCCCCAAAAAGGTTAATTTAACTATGAAACAGCACCATACACTTACAAAAGACCACCAACACTGAGGTAAACTTACTGCAATCTTCTCATCGTGAAACTCATCGATCTTGTCCTTTGTGTAACTTGCTGATTTCTGAAAGGGAATAGAGGAGACGTGTTCAAATCTGTCTGACGGCACTTTTGAAAGCAAATTGGCAAAATTGATGTGGTGACAGCTCAGAGAAAATCATTACATCAATAACACAACATGAGACTAGATATCATCATATGTGGTTATTATAAGAACGTTACAGTTGTCACGAGGAGTTTTAAACATTTCTGAACTTATTATTTCTGAGCTTTAAGTTTAACTGCTTAGGCCTTCATTTCCACAAAACTACTGATTATTATTTAGAAAAGATAAACCCGGGTGGGGAAAATGAAAGTCACATCACTGAGGTGCACTTGAGCAAGGTCCGTAACAAGGTCCTTGGAAGTTGTACTGAATGGCTGACGGGGATATTTATGTGATCAGCACGTTCCTGGAGAAGTAGTGAACCAACCCTGAATGAAAGTCTCAAGAAGTTCAAGTTCTACATGAAGACATTCATTTCAATTCAGGTACATTTAATTAATAAAGTCAAAATATTGTTGATTAAATATAAGTGACATTTATGCTTTTTGATTTAACACCAAGGTGGTGGTGGTGGTGGCGGTGGTGGTTATGTATATTACATTGTAACTTTTTAGGCTACCAGTTAATGCTGACAATATCAGTGTTTATTGACTTTTTGGGGTTATTGTCGACACTTGAGGCCTTCTCTGTAACAAGGTGCTTGCACAGTGAAATGAAATAAAATGCTGTACAAAATAGGTTAAAAGGCGATTAAAACAACATAATGCAAATTAGAAAACACAACAGCCAGTTCGACTAAAAACATAAAATCAATAAAAGCTGTACAATGACAGAAAACATTTAACTGTGTAGAGGTGTAAGCAAACATGGAGCATGAGTTTATGTCAACAGCTGTATGATTCTATTTTTTTTGTGTGTTTTTATACTTGCTGTATTACAGATTCCCCACTTCCCCACCAACAAATTGATATTGAATTGAATCAGTATCTTATGGATGCATTTCTATAGTTCCCCCCTTGTGTGTATAAACAGATTACTTTGTACATATGATTGACATAATTTAAGCACTTTTATCTAATACAACCATCTACAACCCAGACACACATACAGGGGCTGTAACTGGCATTTCAGTCAGGGTTATAAACCACAACAGACAACAACACAGCAGCCTAGCTGAACCCCCTTACCTTGTCAGGGACAGGCATGTCCTTGTAGGCTTCAGGGTCATCTCCATCATATCGTTGTGTCCTTTTTGGCCTTTGTAAGGACTTACCCCTGAGAGGCAAAAGAAATGAGACAGGTCTGAGCTGCAGTATTTACAGTATTTCATTTATATCAATGGACAATCATGTAACGCTTGGTCTTGCTGGGATCTTCAAGGGTCCTGGTCTAGCTGAGATAGCTAAAAGTTACCACAACACGACGCCCTGACTGTTAATGGCCACAAGCAAACAGAGAAAACAGTGTCGGGAGGATAACTAGGTGCCTCAGTGTTACAGCACAGGGATGCTATGTTTGGAGTTACCATAAGAGTCACATTAAAACATGATAACGCGCAGCCAGATGTTAGCTAACTTTAGCCAAACTCACCTTTTTGCTCGAACCATGATGGAAACGAGTTATACCTGTTCGTTTCACGTCACCAAACAAAGCGAGACTTTACAATGACAACCAAAAAAAACACGCTTGGTTATGTATGGAAATTAAAATAAGAGAAAACTGTAAAGATCCAGTTGAGTTGTACACATTCCCACACTGGTAACCATGTGCTTCCGGGATTTCTTCTTCTTCTTCTTCTCCACCTTTAATGGCGCTACAGAGCACTGTGAAGGGTGCATACCGCCACCTGCTGTACTGGATCATATAACATATCTTATTTAGTTGTGTTTTAAAGTTATAAATGGTTTGTTTGTATGTTAGAATAAATAATAATGCACAAAGAGACTAAAAATCATTAAGCTTTATTGATGACGTCAACAAAATAAAAGCATTTTCTTTAAAAAAAAAAACATGTTGATTCAATTTTAACCAAATGGGGTAAAAAAAGATACTCTTGTATCTAATTTAAAATTGACCTTGTTTGGGAAGATGGAGATCTTTCATTATCTACCTCACTCCCATTGTTTGTTTCCAAGCTTGATTAATTATTTAAGTGGTCATTCAAACCCTGCAGATAATTTCAAAGAGACTCTAAAAGCTCTGTTAAAGAGGGCTGTCTTTCTCAGATCGTTCACAATGTCAAATCTGTTATTTCTTCAAATCTACACATTCTTGCATCTATAAAAATATCCTTAACTATACCAGGAATTACATTTCTGCTGTTGTGTTTATTCATTTATGTGTATTTACATATTTTTCTTGGCCCACAAAGTGTGCCTTTACATGCTGTGAATCTTCAAAAGTATTGATATATGTGTCTAAAAATATTGCTTGCCACTAGATGTCCCCAAAAATCCTGAAGAATTTCTGAGGACATCAAATCTGTGTTTTAAAAGTCAGCTACAGGTATTTTCTTTTTTTTATCTCGTTAAGTACACAGACACAAAAACTCAAGGAATATTACACAAAATATACAAAACCATACAAATCAACTACTCTACAAGCAAACCCGTTTGACTGCACGAGCAGCAACCCAGGAAGCGGAAACCTTCCGGAATCTATTGACAAAGTCTTAACAGAATAACTATAAGTATTTGCATTCTGGAGTAGAGCAGTGCAACAAACACACTGTATATAAACATACAGTGAGACATCTTATTATCTAATTCAGTGGGATATCAAATCAACAGACAGAACTGTTAATATATATACATTCATCATATCAATGGTTTTATTCTTAGAGTCACAGTCTGTTTGAGGTCATAGCTGTCACTAAGATGTTAAGACAGAACATAATGCTCATGTATTTCTTTATTTTATTTCAACGCTCCTGATTCTTTTTGTTCCTCCATGTCTGCCAGCGACTTCCTCCAGTCTGTACCGAGGGCGTAACTGGAGCTGCGAGGCCTCTCTCGGGGGAAGATGTTTTTTGGAGTTCTGTACAGTAGAGGTTTAAATTCATCGTTCCTCTTCTTCATCAAGGATAAACTAGCTGTCACCTGATCTGGGTCAAAACCCTGCCAAGGAAACAGAGAACATTCAAATCATTGCGGTTGAATAAAATGTCATAATATCAGCTGCTTTTTACCACCACTCCTGGGTTAATATATCAATAATTAATGTGAATGTCTGTCTGTAGGACAACGTTTACCTATTTGTCAGCGAAAAAAAAAAGTTTTGTTTTCTAGATGATAAGAATTATGATTAAGAAATATTTCTGTTTGATTTTTCTGATTTTATTCTGACAATACTGGATACTTTCCCCTCTAATATGTTTCTTTGGGCTCATTTTATTTTCATGCTACACTACTTTTACATGAGTAACATATTGGAGTGGTTCTCCCACTTCAGTGAACTGAAAAGTCAACAAGTATCTCTTCCTCCATCACTCCTTTTTCACAAGCATACAGAAATATGATGAATCCACACACTCACAGTGGCCTTAAACCTTGGTGGGGGGGCATCTTTTATATCTGTGTTGTCTACACTCAGGTCCGTCATAGACCGACTCAGCTCTGATGATGCAGTGGCCCTTGATTCTCTGTCGAGCTGCCCAGGAGGGTTCTGCCTCAATGTCAGCCTCTTCATAATGTCATTCAGAGAGCTGAAGCTCTCGGACTGTGGCACCCTCAGTATCAAAGGTTTCTGTGAAGAAAGAAACGCATCTCAGCTTTTGCATCAAGGTTACAGCTCAAGTGTTCTGACAGCAAAAGCCGGTTACTTACTCTCGAAGGTTTGTTCTCCACTTTGGAGCTGGTTTCATTCGCTCTGTACTCCTCTTCTTTAATGGGCTCCCTGTTCAAATGCTCTTGTCTCTGCATTGGGGCAACTTTGAGCTCTATATTTGTTTGTTCTGTTACTTTATCCTCAAGTGTTGTTGGTGTTTTGCGATTTAACTTGATGTTCTCCTCTTGCGAGGGTTGTCTGGAGATGATTTTCTCCAGTATGCCTTCAACCCTGCAAGAAAGAAAGAAACATTATATTTAGTACAAGGCATATTAATAATAATTACCTCCGCGTAGGAAGTTATAGTTTCATCTGTGTAAGTTTGTTTGTTTTTGTGTTGGTTGGTTGTCAGCAGGATTACACCAAGTTGAATGAATTTCCAACAAACTAGGATGGAGGATGGGTCACCACTTTGGCAAAGGTATGTAGAGTTGCATTCTAGTTTATTAAATGTGCTCCCTTTATCTTTTAGATGTTGCCTTGTCATACTTTCTGGAGTTGTTGTGTCTGTTGGCAAGAACCACGTGTTGCTAAAAACGTAAGAGATTGAAAAGATTTGAGTAAAACATCTGCAGGAAAAGTCAAAGAAATTAATCAAAGAATCAAAAGGAACACTTTGGTGTCAGTGTCTATTAAAGCTAACTTATTGTACAGAAATAACAAAAACATCCTGTACAGCCAGTCAGATTACTTTGAAATGTAATGTTACTGGGAGCTCACATGATGGTCTTTGCTCTTGTAATCAAAAAGGAGCATTTACATTAAAACTTCATCTTTCACTTTCAGTGTAAACTTGAACGGACCTCGGTCTGCATAGCTCCACCAAGGCCCAACAGTTCCCTTTAGACCTCCTTCACTGAGAAATAAACACAAATGTTGAAATTCGCCCGTATCTCTCATTAGCCGTTTTTACACTGGGCAATAAGCCGCCAATAGGCCGGCCTTTTGCTGGCCCGGTCGGCTGTTTTACACAGGCCGCCAATATGCCGAACTGGAAAGCTGCTGAGATCTCTGTAGCTGACAGCTAGCAGAGCTGTTTGGTTATGTCCACTAGCTGTGAAGCGGCTGGAAAACTACAAACTACTTTCAAATTAAAAGCCCCCCGCTAAGAACCCAGTTCTAAACTCCAATGGGGTGCAATGTAAAGCTCTTATTTTGAAGACAAATTTGTTGTCACTGTTCACTGCCCAACTTCGTGCTTCATGTCACGTCACATGTTACACCTAACCCAGAGGCGGCCAAGTGGCGGCTTTTGGAAAAGGAGGACTATTACGCCTCGTTTTTAGATAGAGAAGGCAGCAATTTGCCGGCCTTACATTGGAGCAAATGTGCCGCCTTCTCTATGTAAAAAGGGTTATTGTTAAAGAAGGTGAGAAAAAATTCTGGGATCCGCCCTTTTATCAGGATCCGCGCCAAAAGTTAAAGTTGGCCAAGACCCAGCATCCGTCCAAGTTTTATAGAAATCCTTTCCTTAGTTTTTGTGTTATCCTGCTGAAAAAACACACATGTGAAAACATAACCTCCATTGGGGAGGTAAAAATATACTTGATCATGTAACTACAATTTAATCAGGAGGCTGATCATAGTTTCTTTTTTGTAATCTGACAATGTAATCTAACCTGATGTGCCAGATAGTTTGTCAGACAGAACCATCAGAGAAGTCGGCCTTTAGAAACTGTTTTAAAAAGGGGGAGGCGTTTTAAAAAAATACTTGGCAGGTGTTTGGATTAATCATTCTTTTATCATGGGCCATCAGATCAAGAAGAAGAGCGACAACATGTTTCCCATCGAGAAAAGCCTTCAGTGTACTAACCAGTTCTGATAACTGATGCTATAGCAGCATCGATAGCATAGAT
>OMLP01046466.1:70871-91971 GCA_900302685.1 Spondyliosoma cantharus
TTGCAAAGTGCTTCCGGAGGAGCCTGTTGGTTGATAAAACTTCTTGCTGAAGCCAGTCAAGAGAAGAGCGACAACATGTTTCCCATCGAGAAAAGCCTTCAGTGTACTAACCAGTTCTGATAACTGATGCTATAGCAGCATCGATAGCATAGATAGACCATTGCTTGGTCCAAAAACAACTTCACAGATTCCCTAATGGTGTCTAAGCTTGGTCAAGACAAGATGATCCATGTACCTTTTCTTATCCACATTTGGGTTTCCAGTGTCAGTTAACCAATCCATAATGGGGGTGTTTTTATCAGACGCCATGTTGTTCTGTGGTGGAATTTCCTTGGCTACAATGGCCTCCTGTTGGTCATGAGGACTGTCAGGGACGCACCGGTCACTGAAGACCCCCATGGTCTCCCAGTCCAGGACCATATTGACAGGTGGGGGTGGAGGACTGCCAATCACAGGCTGCAAAGGGAGTTTCTGTTTTTGAAACCTGAGAGTTGGTCGTTCTTTCGGCTTACGGGTCACAGCTTCAAGAGAACTGGGAACTGTACATGTGTTAGGGACCGGGAGCGAAACTGCGTACATGATCCTAAACTCTGTGTCGAATGATTCAACAACAAGGCCAGTCAGAACTGTGATGAGCTGCCGGTGCAGGTGGGCGTCCGTCCATGTGAGGCTGCAGAGTACAAAGACAGCTCATTACATCACTCTCAAGTGTTTGGATACATGTTGAAGGAAAGAGTTGACCTTATGACTCACCTGTAGCTGCCATGAATCACCGTGTCTAAATCCACCAGAAGGAACTGGTCTTTCATTTCCCCGGCCACCATTCTTCCTGTCCTCGAACAGAAGGTCTTCCCTCCGAGAACACGGACCCGCATGAGCTGCCCAATCATAAGATTACATTTAAGATCGAATTACACCGAAACTTGGTGTTTATCTGTGACAGAATGCAAACCACATGTTGAACCAAAAACACGGAAAACGTGTCGCCATGTACATGAATCCTGAATCTCACATTTCATCAGCAGGAGTAACACTGCATTGTGATTTTTATTTAAATGAACAATGACGTTTCTCTAACCTCAACCAAAGTGAATCCACTTGATTACATTTTGTGACTGTTCCATGAACTGCAAATATCTTTTCTGTGGGCTGTTGTTAACTAAAACTAATTGGACCAGATGACTCTGGTATGACAGTCCCAGTACTTTGTATGCCAGCCATCCGCCCTAATCACCTTCATACGCCTCCAGCATGTTTCATTCATGTAGTGTTTTTTTCAGTCAATGAAACGCGGTGCGGGCACAAACAAGTAGTCCTGCTGAGAGTCACAAAAGCACATGCACAGGAATCCTGTTTGTCCTTTATATTTTGTGACAACTTCAAGAATTGGTAATACACACAAAATAATCGGCCCAATGTTGGGAAATCTACATCATGGGTTGTATATTGTTATCGGTAAAAACGTTTAGCTAATAAATGGACTCGAAAATATCAAGCCAGATTGGTCGCAACATGCTCCTCACAGAGAAGCTCATGATGTCAAACTGCTGCACCTATTTAGAGAACCAAACAATATTAAATCATCCACTATTGCTCACTACATCTGAGCCATCCTATTGGTTATTGGTAGGCTCAAAAGAATATTGATATGCATATTGTGCATAGGGTTAGGTTTGTGGCTCATTGGCGCTAATGTGTGTATTTGAACATGCTCAAAATGACAAATGCTAACTGGCTGATAGTCGGCAGGTATAATGTTTTCCGTGTAAACCATCTTAGTGTACAGCTGAATATGATGGTCATTTCAGTAGTTTTTTTTATCAGGCACTAAACTACTGGTAATATTACAAATTTGACCTGATGATGGCGCAGGATATAAAACATTATGGGATCACCAAACTACTATTCATCCTCAGGGGAACTTGAATGTAATTACAAAGCTACTGGCAATCAGTCAAATAGCATTTTCATTAAACAACAAAAATGTCATGGCAGGTTTTCGACCACTTCAAAGATAACGCAGACAACACTGAATGCTGTGCAACCAGTTCAGCTATGTGTTTCTCCAGATACGCATTGCATTCCTAACATATGCATACCAAAGCCAAAAGAAACACTTGCAGTTTACTAGATACCTCTCTAGAGTAGATATGCAGTCTGTCTAGCTTTTAATAACCAGGATGAACCCTTACTTTCATATGTGATTGTGACCAGTTGCATAATTTGTTGACATGATGGATTGGTGCGGCTTGGTTTTGACTGCATGAATTCTCTGGTGTTATCACTGCCGTGGCAAAAATTAACGCGAGGATGGCTTCTGGGTGTGTGCTCATTAAGGAGGTGACTCACCGGATGCCTGAGCCTGTTGAGCGTGAAATTCTCCTGAATGGACCTTTGGTTCAGGATGATGTAAACGGGGACACCCTTGGAGGCAGCGCTGTGTAAATCGCTGATTATTGCACTGTCTGTCAGTTGGTCCGTCACAATGGCAATTACCTGCATATAGCACACAAATTGTCTCTTAGCCTGTAATTGAGGGGATTACTCAGAAAGTGAATGCTCTCACAAAACGAAACCCTTCTTTTGCTTCTTGTTTTTTCTTTGCTGATACTAATAAAATGATCCCATCATTCACCTTGAGTGAAGGTGATGAGGTACTTCACATATGTGAAACTGAACTAGCAAAAAGCAGTCGAGTCAATCTAGTCGTTCGGAGGAGCACTTCCTATCAACTGGTTGAAATGTATTGGAGAATTTCCACCATTTAAGTGCTGTACTTGGTGCAGATTGCTTCACATCTTGAAATCTTTCATAGTTTTGAGGCTTGGGATCATAGGACGGGTTGGCCGCCGTCCCAAAGCATCAGCTATCAACAAGTTGGGAATAAGACACAAAAATAAGCTTTTTTAGTTTTTTACAAATAGCACCTTTAAACTGAATAAGCTCATTATATTTTTGAGTTTATTGTAAAAATTTAAATCAAAATCTTAAAGGAAGGGAGGGCAATTCTGGAGAAGGATAGTCGTAGTTCCCAGGTCGTTGCATACCGGCACTTCAGGTCAGAATTCAGGCAGAATCTTGACCCAAAGCGTCTGTATTCTACAACTTAACTTCTACAAGCTAAACAGTCAACTATCAGTCAAGCCACATTTAATTTAAAAAGAAGCAATCAACTCAAGCCATAAAATAAACACAAGCAACAAAAGTGCAACCGTTCTCTCTGAAATGTAGTGGTGTAAAAGTATATAAAAAAAAAACATTCATACAAATGTGATTCACATTATATTGGCATACTTTCACGGCCCTTTGCAGGTGCTGCCTGATGATCTCTCTGACAGGAGGCTTGTTCTCAGCAGGAGGACTGGTGTAGACTGAGATGCTCTCCTTTGGCGCCCAGAAGTTTTTTGCAGGCCAGCCAAGTTCCAGCTCCGGGGTTGGTGTGTCTGAGCAGGAAGGGAAGTACGTGGAGCAGAAGTCCTCCGTCTCCGAGCTGCCAAAAATACCATTCTCCTGTTTTTGCACCTCTAGTTGGGTGAAGCGAAAGTCCTCGGCCCAGCTGTTTATTTGGCTGACCTCTGCAGGAGAGAGGAAGCAGCCGAAGCTCTCTGTGGAGTCGACGTAGCTGTAAAAGGCCTCTGGCCCTTCAATGATGAGTCTCTCCACTGCTTGACGCTCATTCTCACAGTGGAGGAACTCTGGGGAGAACTCAGTCAGTGGGTGGAACACTGCATTTACATCCAGGCTCCGCTCTTGGTAGTTCGACATGACTTCAGCCTGGTGTGTCCCTGGGAATAAGTGCTACCTACCTACTGTATCAAAGTGACTACACAGCTATCCCAGGTCAGCTCATGTCACCCATCAATCTCATTAAAGTCATTTCATTCATCCTTCCGGCAAAAAGTCACAACATTTCCATGTTGGCGAGAACTGCCAGAACACATATGCAGTCTTGATGATGAGTTTGACATGAAACGCGTTCAGGCTTCACAAGTTCAATCTCTCCGCAGCAGTCTTGTCTTCTAGCTTGTGTTGACACAAGAAAGAAAGCAGAAAATTGAGGTAAGTAACAGGAAAAAAATCCGTTTTGAGACACCCAAATCAACGAATTGTAAAACTCACCTCCTTGAGAGCATGTCTCTGAAACTTTCCTCGAGCCGTGGCTCTGTGCTACATGCGTCGCCTCCCCTGCATGCCATCTCACTCCTCTAAACCCCTCCACTCCTTGTTAGATTCCAAACATTCTGCTGCTGACAGACGGGTTCACTGCTGAGACACACCGTCACGACACTATTGTCCTTCTCTCTTACCTTCTTCGGCTGCTAAATGAAATCAAACTCTTAAATATTCCGGTTTCAGTTTTCACACTTCCTGAATGTGTGTGGTGAATAAAGCTACCATATTTAAGAGGCCGTCACTGAGCTCACATGTCGGTTGGGACCGGTCCAGCTTGACAGGTGGCTTTGTATCACGTAATACTCTGACTGACTTCCCAAGTGAAGGCGTCAGGTGCAATTGAAGCAGGTTCTTTTACATTTCATTAGAAACGTTGTTGGAAAAAATACTAGTGTCGCTGGCCAGTTTTTTTTTTTGTTTTTTTTTATCAGTTGTTTATCATGTTCCTCTAGGCTACTTTTCTGGAGATAATAGCATGAGCATTCAACGAATGCCACAAAACACAATGAGTGATTAAATGACAAAGATGGCACTCCCTTTTGCAATCACAGTTCTGTCTTGGATGATTGCACATGCACTGTGACACACACGAAGCACTAAAAACAAACAGAACAGCCCTTGCACAGATTGTGACATTGTTTTTTTTTTTTTTAATAGGCAAACACAAATATACACAGGCGACACAAAACAAGTCATTTGAGCACAATATTGCCCTAATCACAACCATACATTAAGCAGAACAAGTTGAGCATTCATCGCCTAATATTTCTGTCAGAATCCTTTCACATGAGTCTTTGTATCTTGCAACATGACTGAGCTTCAATGACTTTTATCTTTCTCAATCTGGTCTAGAGTGACAGCAGTAAAGAGATGCCACCACGGTGACGTAACATCCTGCGTACAATGCAGCACTGTCTGGTGGATCTTGACTCACAAAGAAAACAGACATGTACCATCTGAAGACAAGAGAAGTGAAGGGAGTGAGGAGGTTTTTTTTAATCCATCCTGTTTCTTTCTCTCACTGCTTCTTGCGCAGGTGGACGTATAGTACAGCGCTGATCAGGAGGAGAGGGATACACAGCCATGCCAGAATGAAGCAGTAGCCGAAGCGCCCTCTGCTCAGATCTCTTGAGTCGTTCAAGATCTCCTTTCTGTGGAAGGTGAAGATGAGGCACGCAGCAAAGGACGTGAAACCTGTGAGAGGAACACATGACAACGTTGTAGTTTAGATTCCGTCATGCCATTACAGCAAGATATTTTCACGCAAAGGTACATTTTTAAAGGATGAATGAGACTTTCTTGATAAGGTCCTATGATATGCTCATTCTCAGATTCATTCTCTCATTTTGGTTTACTCATACTGGTAAATGTTTACATGTTTTAAAGCTGCTGTAAGCTCGAGAAAGAACCTCAAATGTGGATTACTTTTGTAAATTATAAGTGCAATAATTGATTCACAAAAAGTATGATTGGCAAAAAGATTGAAACTAGCCTTATTCTTAAAATCTAGAAAAAGTGCAGTTAAGTTATTACTGTCATAAAATATCAATAGATTTTATGATTTATTTATAAAATAGTAAAAATTATTATTCGTTTTAATTCACAGCATGTTATGTGGCTTATTGAAAAAGTCTTCAGACACCTGCGAAGGCCTGACAGAGGCCAGTGAAGTAGAAGAGCCCTCCTTTGGACATGGTGAGCAGCTGACCCAGAAAAACCAGGAAGGAGATGGAGGAGAAGACCACAGAGAGGACCATGAGGGCCTGGACGGACTGGAGCCAGTCTAGGGGAGCAGGTGGGAGAATGACAGTATGGCATTGACTCACAAGCTAAAAGCATCAGGCAGTGATTAAATATCCAACCATGCAGAAACAAGACCAGTCAGTCAACAAACCAGGACATTCAAGATGCAAGAAAGCACATGGATAAACACTTTACCGCTCTCACTGGTAGCAGCGCACAGCCAGGTCTTTGTTTCATTGTCATGGATGCAGTTGTACCAGAGGTCTCTGATTTCCGAATCAGTCCATACCCACCAGGACTGAAAGAAAGAAAGAAAGAAAGAAAGAAAGAAAGAAAGAAAGAAAGAAAGAAAGAAAGAAAGAACACACAACCACAGTCAGTACATTGTTGTGCAGCATTTTTGAGCGTGCCTTGGTTCACATGATACAGGGCTGAACAGTGACACCTGCTGTGTGTCTCACCTTGTCCAGGGTGGCGATGAGGAGCATGGCCAAGGTGGTCAGATGCAGCACAAGGATGGATATGAGCAAGCAAACCATGGCTGCTTGGAGATGGAGTCTTGTATCCTGTGTACAAACAACCCAGTGTAGTAATTGTGATAATAGGATGATATCTTTCTGCCTCTCGAGGACACTTTAAGCACTTTCATCATGCTTCTCAACATCTGTACCAGCAATCTCTGCCCATTTATCAAGCCACAAGCAAGCCAGACAGAGGGATGTCTCTCCGTCTTCAGAGCCTGTCCTGTCTCTGAGGAATACAACAGAACATCAGCTCACAGTAACCGCCGTAAACAAACTTGTAGTCTGAATACCAACAGTCTGACATACTGAATCTGAACCTTTGTATGAACGTTATACCTACAGTACTAAGTATGACAGTCCTCATTATATTTGAGGTACAATTAAAATACGCTAAAGTCTTATTCCCTTTTCAAATACGTCCCCTCAATGAGCCACATCCTATAAAGTTCTTGTGAAACTGCATTTCAAAATGGTGAAATTGCAAAAAGCGGTGAATGACTCAGATTTTATTTCAATTAGTGACTGTTTCCATCAAAACATTTGTGAGGACACAAGCAGAAATGGGAAGTCACATTATTAAGAAAGAATCGTTGCTTTTAATATTTTCAGTTCCCCTAGATACAGCTGTTAAAACAAGAAATAATATTATATCAATATTTTCTATTAATAGCCAATACATAGGCTACTGGCTGGTATCTATGGTATGTTGCCCACAATACGATGCACTACAATCCCAGCAACATCCTGTGTTTTTACCCAACTTGGTGTCCTGCTGACAATGTAACAATGTAGGAAAAAAAAAGAAGAAAGCAGAACCAGCAGGCTCTGGGCAGGGCGTTGCCATGATAATAAATAAAAAACAGTGTTCTGACAGCCAACGATCACTCGCTAAGTTAACAACAGTGGAGAGGAGTGTAGTAATGATGGTACACACTTAAATAGTAGCTAGAGGGGCTCTTTGTAATAATCTGTTGCAATTTCCATGTATTAATTAAACACTTTTTTATGGCCATTTGTGAGCAAATTGTAACATGATGTGAAAAATGAGACATTTCCCATCCCTCTCTTGGTTAATGCTGTTGGACTGTGGTTTTCTTTAAGAAAGACGTAAGCTGGATTTTCTGCAACAGTCCAAAGGATTTGATTTTATGCACATAAAAAAGTCTGCTAACACAATTTGAGGGACAGAAGTAACACAGAAGTTACACAGCGCCCCTTTAAGAGTGGAGATGTGGACCTTTAGATACCTCAGGTGACACGGGAATACATAGTTCATAGACCCTCAAGGACGTCACAAGATAATTTGACTACTGAGGCCCCTCAGTAGCTATGGAGAAAAAGATAAAATAACATATTTCAGTCTGGGGAATAGTTATGATTTTGAGTCTTTCAGGGCCATTCTAAGTCTTGGGGGTTTGTACCTGACTTTTCTTGGGGGTCACAACTTTGAGTTGAGAACCACTGCCTTAATTGACTGTTCGTATGCAGTAGTTTTTTGTTGCCTGCCTAGAATCACTGGCTATAACCTGGTAACCCCAGTGTGAAAGTTCTGACTTTGCCCCTTAAGTTCATTATTATTTTTTAACATGACCCTGTATGTGGATTGAGTTTGACACTCCTGGTGTAAAATACAGAAATTGTGCATTTGCTAAAAAAAAAAAATTCTTTACCAGAACAGAGTGAAACCACTGCCTGTTTTTACAGACCATTGAATTAATTTTCAAACAGTGCTCCATGTAGACGTATACTTTTCCTAAATTACCGACCCTCAACTGTACAGTCCACTCAGACCTTCTACGCCTTGCACATATTTGTCTTTCCCACCAGCTCTGCCCATACAGGGAAATCTGTTGCCATTAGATTGTGGACAATTCAGAGAGGCATGTGTTTGATTACATACTGCTACATCTGGTTAACAGGACAGCGTGAAGCACTTGGCACAGACAGAGGGAAAGTGATAGTGACAGAAATGGCAAGCAATTCACAGTAGAAGAGCAAAGTAGTGTTTTCAAAAATCTTAAAGCAATATCATCATTTTGTCAGCATTTGGCCACATTTGGGTGTGACCGGCATACATCATAGTGAACTGTATGTGTCAGAAAGTAATAGAAAATCCAGGCATGTCACTTCTGTTTATGTTGGGAGGACGTTCTTACCCTTCAGCTTCAGTCTGCACCCTTCAGTCGTCGTCTCTGATTTTTTTTCCCTCTCCTGTTGCTGCTGTCCTCCCTCTGTGCTCTTTCTGTCCTCGCAGACGTTTTAGCTCCAAATCTTTGGGAGAAGTTTACAAAAAGCGGAAGAGTTAGATATAGGAGGAGTTCTCAACACCCATTTCCTCAAGACTTTCCCTGCCCTCCCCCTCAAATCTGTGGTCTGGACCAGCTCAACACCAAAAATGACATTCCATGACTGGCATGAACACAGAACATTTTCTCAAAAAGCTGTAGGGCACACATCCAATCTGTATTCAAATTCAAAAACAAAATATAATGAGGTTGTGAATCCCGAGTTGAAGCTTATTTGTCATAACAAACAGCGTGTTGTATAACTGAAGCCCCACTTTTGTGCCAGTGCTGCACATGTACTCATGCTGTTCATTGAACTGTGCTGCTTGGCATGAACACAAACACAGTATTTCCAGAGAGCAGTGATTGAGAGGCAGGAAATAAGGGCTGATTGCTACCCACTTTGCATTGTACATGTGCAGGAAGTCTTGGACCACCCAAGACACAAAACACAGGGTTTGATCTTAAACTTTCTCAGAAAGAAATTTAATTTGCATAGAAATTCAGTTTTATGAAATTACACTAGTTATAGTAAGAGCCAGTGGAAAGAGAAGAAATGTGTCTGATAAACAATAAGGTATTAAGGCAATACAGTGCAATACAGTTAAGACAACAGTATAACACAAGTCATAAATCATCAAATTATGCAATTAAAATCTTCCAGCTTGGTATATTTAATGATTTTTCTTCATTATGTTGATCCCACTTTAAGATAACTTCATTTGCAACATATAACAATTAATGTTGTTATTTGTATAGTGAACACACATTATAAGCAAGTTACTGGCTGCAACATCAACACTGGATGTCTGTACTTTATTAGTATTTTGTGATATCATTTTTTGTATAAATTAACCAACAATTGTTGATCTCCAAGAAAGAATCAATACCACACAATACCACACTCCTATAAGTAAAAGTCCAGAATGAAAAGTATCAGTTAAATCTACATAAGTATCATGAGTAAAATGTACTCATATTAAGGTATCACAAGTAAAAGTGTAGAAATACTATTATTATATTACTATATTACTACTACTTTTATATTAGGCATTTGTGCAAGTTGCATAAATGTATGTCACCATTTTATTTTTTTAGTTGTTTAAGGTGGAGCTCAAATTAAAGCAACATTATGTAGAAATTGGCTTTTTCACGATTTGTCGCCCCACAAAGTTTCTGAGTGCAACACCAATGTAGTAAGTACAAATCCCAGGTCTGCAACAATTTGTCAGATGTAATGTAGGTGCTACCTACAAAAAAAACTCATAACATCATAACAATGTTATGTGTTGAAAACTTGTATGTTGAAGTAAACATGTATGTAACACTGTGATCCCACCCTCTCACTGAAGCTACATGTGCAGAAACAAGTGACTGAGAAACTGTTCGCCCTATTACAAGACACTGTACCATCAAAATAATTTTGAATCTGTTAATTTAAGTAAAAAAATATAATAATTACATAATCTGAGATTCATTCTTATAATACCAACCAGGTTGATCATCTTCACCTTCCTTTAAAAAAAACAAAAACAAAAAAAAACATGGCCACCACTTCCTCAGATATGATTATGTACAAATATGGAATTCTAAAAGACAAGTTGTTAAGAATGTGTCATCTTTACAAATTTTTAAAATACTGTCACCACATTTAATTCATGAAGTCTAGTGTTTTCTTCGTGTAGGTATTTTGACACAGCTTTTCAGTCATCTGATTTTATCTAATTTTATGTATGCAAATAAAGTCAAGTAATGATGTTGCTTTAAATGAAGACTTGTTCAAATAGCGGGTGGTCAATGCACCATAGGTTGTAAGTTCATTATACACTTTTCTTTGTAAAATCTTTTTTTCTTTAAGATGTAAGTACAACTGTCAAGTAAAATGTTAGAGAACTCAAATGGATGATATTTCTCTCTCAATTTTAACTTAGTAGAGTTAGGCTTTAAAGTAGAAATGAAAATACTAATGTAATGTAAGCAGTCTAAACTTGCACTTAGAATAGGACTTGAGTAAAAGAAAGTCGTTAGATTCGTTTTACATCATTTTACCCTAAGAGAAAGCCAAAAACTAAATCTGGAATCAGAATTGTATACAAAGTTTCGTTTTCACTGATTTTTTACCGGTGAACTAAAACTATCCCCTATAATAACGGACCCTCAAGACACCTTCAAAGACCCATGGACAGCCCACCATCACAGTGCACAAGAACCGTGACTGAGATTTGACAACAAGAAATAACGGAACCTCGCACTACCACAAACCACAGACAGAAATACTCTGCTACACATTCCTTCAGCCTCAGCCCACATCGTGTTTTCACTCTGTGTCGCTGGTTTTTGGAGAGAAGGTTTCGAGTATGCAGAAGTTTGTGGGACGTCATAAGAACAACGGCAGACTCGCCTGCTGACGTCTCGGTGCTGTAACGCGAGTGAGAATCTGATTCTCCGTGTTTGGATTTGACGTCGGACTTTTTCGGAAAAACGACAAAGATGAAAACTAAAATGTGAGAGAAAACCACGGTAGAAAGTTGTTTCACAAGCCGCAGGACAGATGGAGCAACCAGCAGAGGTAACGGCACCGAACACATTCTGCTTTTTGTCCATATTGTTAGCTAAAACCTGAACTTTAATGTTAGCTAACAGCCGGAACCGTTACAGTCGTCTACACCAGACGTTTGATGAACCCGCTGCAGAGCTGCTGATGGAATATATTAACGAACCCCATCACAGTGTTTCTGCGATTTGCTGCCCCTTAAAGCTAACAGTTAACTTAAATGTCAAAAATATCAGTTTCGACAGCTAGTTCCAGCTCGACAAGCTATGAGTGAACTATCTTGTTCGTTGTTTTTCTTGTGGCTGTAGCATTCCATTAAATAGAAATGCTGTAGATGTCTTGTTCATCTTGTTCACTGATTTCATTTGCATTTGAATTTTACTGGAATTTGAAATACACAAAATTAGTTAGGAATAATGGGATATTTAACGTGTTTTACTTGATCTTTCCTTTATCCTGTGGCATATCTGAATGTTAATTTTGTGTTTCGTGAGTATCTGTGGTCCCCCCAAAAAATGAGCCACATTCCATCTGACTTTTATGGCACATCCAAGCTCACACATAAACTATGCACCCACATCCAAATACCCCTAACTAATTTTGAGTAGTGTAAAATGATTTGGCTTTCAGCAAGTGTGGCTGCAGACCATGCGATTACAGTGACACAACAATGCAAATGCAAGATGAAGTGTGGAAGAAGCTGCTCGGCAGAAACATTGGCAATGCCAGCTGTCTTGCTGTAGGAAACAGCTGTTCCCCCAAATGTGCAAACAACTTCAGCCACTGCCAAGAGAGGTGTCAGTAAACTCACTCAGAGTTGGGAGCTTTAATTGAAGATTAAAAATGAATGCTTCCAGGACACACCATAAAGCTATATGTAACGTTTATTCAACCCTCATTCAACTGATAAAGTATAAAAATAAATTACTCAGACCACATGAAGGACACAAAATGTGCCATGTCAGAAAACTGCCATAAATACTATATGTTAACATTATTTTCAGCTTTCAAATACCAGTTTGTTTGCATGATGCCACTGTTTTTTTTTGATGGAAGAACACATCTTTTTTTTTTTCAATTTCCTTAAAAATTTTTGACTTTTTTTTTGTACTAAATGTGTTTTGTCAGTGGGATGAGGGTTTCGTTTTATCATGAGGCAAAGCTCCCTATAGGATACAAGGGGAATAGCATGTTTTTAGCCTATGAGCCAAAATACAGGTAAATTGCCCTTTCTAGTGGAAAATATTAAAAATTAGAAAAACTCATCCAGGTCCACAGAATGCCTAATTGCATGCATAAAGAATACATGATTGTATGCTGTAAAGACAGTGGGATGATGTCTGTCTCTAATATTCACAGTGTATTATAGTCATACCATGAGCTGAGGTTGACATTTGAAAGAAAAAAAAAAAAAACACCTTTGCCAAGCGTATGTAATATGCATTAATACAGCCAAAATTATCCAAAAATTAAAATTAAAATGTATAAGATCTATCAACAGTTGCATTAGGGTTAACTAGGGTGCACACTGAGATTAAGACCTTGCCAAGACTGGGTCAAAATAGCAGCATGAAGGACATGACAAGACAACATCAACATCAAATCAAAGGTGTTTGTTGTAAAATGACATACATGTGACACTGAGATCGAAGAAGTAGCAGAAGACAGCAGGCAGGAAGATTTATGGATGAGGTTCTATTCAGGATCAACAGCAGGAACAGGCAATCACAAAACAAACAAATCAACAAAGGCCAATTAAAGACTGGACTTAAATACAAGACTAACTACTAGACTAAGGAGGTGCAGGTGGAGTGAGGTGGAGAAAAACAGTTGAGAGGATTGAGTAAGGAAAACAAGAGAACAGGGAAGGAACTGATAGGCTGGGAAGAGCACTGCAAACAGGGCTGGGCAGACAAAGGTGATGCAGAGCAGGTTTGGAGGGAAAGCAAACTGTGGAGGAACACAGGAGAACAAAGGTAAATACTGGAAACAAGGCAAAAGCCACCACATAAACACATAAACATAGAAACAATGGGACCATATCATAATGTTTACATTAGTGGTCAGAGACTGCTCCTTTCTGAATGTGAGATAAGATGTTTTTTCAGTGGCCATGTCCCCATCTCACTCATCACGTCTATAGGAAGAGCTGAAGTTGATTGCAGGATGGTTAAGTGGAGAGGGACTTGCTCCCGACTCCCCAAAGGAAGCTCAGCTGTGTCTGCTATGGCGTGCCCTCCAGTGCACAAGAGACCGTCTGAGCAGCATGAGCTGGGACATGGACACCCAGCGCTCACAACACTTAGCAGAGATGGCAGAGGTAAGTTATCATGGCTGAATTGTCAATGACATCAGGAATTATCAAAAAGAATAAAGTAAAAGTCTGTCTGTTAGCGACTAGGACATTGGTTTTCTATCTGTTCGTCTGTAAGGTACGCAAGTCCTTGGAGCAGATTCGAATCTTTACAGAGCACAAAGATGTTTTGGCTCAGGAGATACAAGACGAAAATGATCAGCTCCAGGACCAGCTGCGACGCCTGATATCCCTTCAAGGTTGTATAGCTTTTTCCAATAGAATTATAGTACCGATTTTGACAACCTACTGCAGGGTACTCTGAAGGCTTTCTGTTATCTCCAAGTTATCACTCACAAGTTTTTCTTGTTTTTTTTTCTCTTTCTAGTGACCCCAGACACCCTTAGTCTTTTCAGATTTTAAAGCAATATAAATCATACTTTTTCACTGTTCTCTTCCTTTGTGATAGATTCTCAGATAAGCGAGGTGGCTAAAATGCTGTACCAGCAGGGTCTCACAGAGTTGATCCACAGCAGCCCCAGTGAGCAGGTGGCCTACCTCCTGGTGGAGAGAGCCTCCTTACTTGAGACGAGTGAGGTTCCTGACAGCCTGACGGTTGATGTAAACACATCAAGCCAGCTGGGGACCGAAGCCCAAGCACTGAACACCAGTGAACATCAGGTTAGAGGAAAAACACCATCCTAAAGGTTTTTCACACTTTATATTCAGAGTTGACCCTGGGCTAGCAGTTTTCATACACAGATTGTTAAACCCAGCAATCCTAAGGCTAAAGTTGGGGTTAGCCCACTTTGGAATGTGTCAGGAATGTATTGGTGTGAAAGCTTTTTTAGCCTGGGGCCAAAAGGGCTGTAATACCTTGTAATCCTTTACACCAAAATTAGCATGTATATGATCGTTTTTTTTTTAATTCAGATAATCTGCTTAAAGCAGCCGATTGACTCCTTTCCCACTGAAAGGAGACAGTATTTTTTTTTTTAAGTCATTGTCCTTAACCTCAACACGTCATAGTATCCGGCCTGACATGGGGTGGGAATTAGCATGTCCACCTGGGTGTGCCAATTGGAGCTGGAGCTGATAAATCCCTGCGACTGCTATAGTCATTTGAGGTGGGAGAGAATGCTGATTGTACCCATTCACATTAAAGACAAAAGCCACATAGTAGTTAATGTTAAAAGTTTTCAGTCCAGTGTGAAAGGGGGCTTAGTTCAGTGTGGAAAGCCCTGAGATCCTTGATGTCAGTCCTGTCCCAGTCCTAAATAATTTATTAGAAACTGGACCCTGCTAGTTCCCAGCAGCTGTAAATCTTAAGTTTCTAACATTTTCACCATTAATTGATAACTGATCAATGGTTAAGAGAAATGGGGAAAGTTGGTGTAAAACTGAGAGACACAGAAGATTCAGTTCATCTCTCAGCGCTGTTGTGAATGTACAAATAGCTCTAAGCAAACATCAGCGAAGTTGGACATATTTCCTTTTGTCCCCGTTTATGTTTTTTCTTTTGAAGCATGTGATCCTGTGTGTGATATTTTATTTGTAAGTGTAACATAATTAAGTCAGATTTATTTATTTAATATTAGATGGGTATGCTTTTATATATTTCCTTGTGATCAAATTACTTATTCTGCGATTTAATGTTATTCCACAGTTTTCCCACAAGGGGGCACCACGTCATAACCAGAGCCCATGGAGGAGACTCTTTGGACTCCACAGAGCCTCACAGAGCAAACATACTTTTATTCCGGTATGTCCTTTTTATATACAGTGGTGTTACTGCATCCTATACTAACAGACACTTAAAACTGCACTGAGGTCAGTTGGAATATCAGAGATAATCGGCCACGCTGCCTTTATTTTGTGTATCCCGAAGTGCATGTCTTAAAGCGAGGATCTTTTTGCATGTATTCTTTTAAAAAAACTCCAGTTCAGCAGCATCCACATTAACTACAACCCCTTGTTTTTGTTTCAGTGTTACTAAGCACTGTTACCAGCACAATATAGGGAACTTTGCATGGCAGAAGAGACTCAAGATGCTACACCACTGATACAAATTCATCCAGTGCACATCTCAAGGTCTCCTTACGGTTCTTGCATGCATTTACCTGCAACATTCTTGTATGTATTCTCTTCATATTGAGGCACATGAATGTTGGTCAGTTGCCCTCTCCCTCTCTTTAGGCCGAGGCCAGGTATTTGGCCAGCCAGGCAAGCAGTGTGGAGAGGGAGTGTTCACGTCTGGAGCGGGATGTGGAGGAAGGTTCCCGCCGGCTGGCAATGGCCCACAATGAGATCCGACATTTGACTGATGAGCTGGAGTCTGCTCATTTGACCCAAAGAGCTTATGGTGAGGGATACAAATCAGTTTCTTGGAAACTGACTGTGTCATTCTCAAAGAGATTACTCATGGTGATAAATTAAGAGTCTGCTGTCACCAGTTTTTCAGTGCTTTGTCTATTTTCATCAAACTTTAAGCAGAATCGTTCATGAATATTATATATGACTAGTGTTCAGAAGATTTTTCACCATCATACAATATCCAAACAGACTCTGAAATAAAACTGAAGTTTCCACAAACTTACACTGATCTTAATTTAAGAGGGAACTTTGTGAAAAGTACGGTGGAAATAAGTAATAATACTGTTTTTTTATTATTATTTTAGAGCCTGAGCTGCAGGCTGCACAGCAGGAGGTAGAACATCTCAGACAGGAAGTAGACAAACTGAAGAAATATGGTGAGAATAATTCTTTCATGTGTGTTCTCCAAGCTATCCACAAAGAACAGCCGAATGTCATTGAGTGTGTACAGTATTGAAAGGCAGACACTATCTGCATTACATTCCCCATAAATTTCACAGACAAAAGTGTATGTATGATAACAGTGATATCCTCCTATTAATGTATTATGTTTAATCTGATGAATGTGTTCTCTGGTTTAATTTCAAAAGAAATGGTAGAACTAAGAAAAGCCAAAGAGCTGAATGATCGTCTGGACCTCGAGATCAGAGCCTTGCGGAACAGGGTACGCTTCCTGGATGCTGAGAAAAACTCTCTACAGCAGACGGTAAGATTACTGCTGAAAAAGGTATTTTATCATATTAATCCTATGGTGAGAGAACACTGCATCCAAGATTTACTTTCCAGTTCATTTTTTTAATGACAAAATAAGCTTAAAGGTTTAGTCCTGGTAGACTCATCTTACATGTCGTTTCTTACTTCAGACTGTGGACCCATATCAAAAGTGGAGGTAAATCATATTTTCTGTTAGATCTGCTTGTTGTAAAGCAAAATAAAGACTGAATGAAATGTATAATTAATTGTGGTTGCACATTTCTATTTCTAGTCTTATTCTGGCATCTCCACAGTCAGAATGTTTTTAGATTTCTTCTATGGAAGCAATAAATGATATAATTTAATAAAAGCTTTCTGTCTGTAATAACGAGGCAATAGCAACGAGTGTTTACAGAGCATTAATTCTGTTTTAGCTGTGACTTGTGCTAATTTATTATCTGTTCAATGGGGATGTGTGACACTATAGACATAGAAGAAGGACACATCAGTTATCGTGTTACTGTGATGTAGGGCTGGAACAATTAGTTGATTTGTCTGAGTAATTGGTCTCCATTTTGATTATTGTTTTATTTTCTTTCAAGCTAAAATTACCGAAAATCACTGTTTCCACATTCTCAAATGTGATTTGGTTCTTTGTTTATAGTAAACTTATTATCTTTGAGTAGATAGTAGGACACAAAACACTTTTCACTTCTTTAACTGCTTGATTGATTAATTAATCGAGAATAAAAGCAGCAGAATAATCAGGAGTGACAATAAGTTGCAGTCCTAACATACTGTATATGTGTTTGTCTCAGGTGGTGTCTCTGAAGGAGAAGTTGATGCAGCTGGAGAAAGCCTCACAGGAGCAGCAGGCTGACCAGAAGCTCCTCCCTGTACAGGTTCAGGCAAATCAAGCTAATAATTTAGCTAAAGTAAGTCAGACTACACATATCCTTTAGCATCATATAACACTCGGCATCAAACAGTTCCAAATTTGTTTGATTGTCGCTATTATTTGTATGATATCAATGATATTTATTGATTTAAATAAGAGATCCCAATTTACTGTAAGAGAAGGAACACTATACAGACCTGTTGGGAAGACTACTAAATCACTAGTAGAAACCATTGTTCTTGTCCTTGTTATTATTCTTCAAATTACAAACTTGAGAGATGCATGTGCATGTACACATTGAAAAAGAACCTAGTTGTTTTTTGTTTTTTTTCAGTCTCAAGCGGCAGAGCTGCCACAGAGCAACCAGACCTGCTTAAATCTACAGGAGGAACTCACTGTTCAGATGAAATGTCTTTTGAAAAAGGAGGAAACTGTGAGTACATTAAAATAGGAACAGGCTGCAATTGAATGCAAATTATCATGGATAGTTTGTATGACTGTCAAACACAACAATATAGCCCTGACTGCTTAAATTAAGTTTGACAAAACTACCTTCAGATGAATTATGAAGAATTCTCCCCACATCTCGTGATTTTTTCATCTCCTGCAGTAATCACTAAAAGTCAAACTAATTCTAAACTTAATCTCTAAAATGTATGTCATTGGAATCTTCTTAATTTGCCACATTTCTGTCCTGTTTTCTACATTTTCTCCATCATTTGAAGTTTGACTCTTTATAACGCATCGTCCCACGTCCTCTTCTTCTTCAGTGGTTTAATAGCACCTGACTGAAGTATCAATGCCACCTACTGCTTATCTCAAAAGAACTTATTCCTTTGCCAATTTTCTACACTGATCTGCGTGTAATGTCATTCAGGTTGTATCTCTGCAGAAGGAGGTGGAGCGGCTCAAGTCAGCCCTGCAGGAGCAGCAGCAGTTGGCTGAGCAGCAGCTCCTGACCTTGCAGGTTCAGACCAACCAAGCTAATGAGTCAGCTAAAGTAAGTTTCACTCAGTGAGCATTACAGAGAAGATAGGATCTGCTTTAACTGCTATCACCAAGTCACATGGTTAAAAACAAGATGAAATGACAAAGGTTCAAAACAGTTTGATAAATCTTCACATATCTCATGTTTCCAGTCCCAGGCAACTCAGTTGATTCAGAGCAATGAGATCTGCAAAGATTTGGAGAATAAGCTTAGCGCACAGTCGAGAGGCCTTTTGGAGAAGGAATCAGAAGTGAGTCAATCAGTATTTTAGAATGTTATTAAGAGGCTTTAGTTAATTACATTAAAGATACATTTGTTTACAGGTTTGTCTCTAAGAAAAATGCACTATAATTGCCTTTCTTGCTATTACAAGATGTCACAAATTTCATTTATCCTTTCAGATACATTCCCTTAAGCAGCAGTTGGATAATTCTCAAGAAGATCTGGATAACCTTATAGCTACAATTTGCACCAAAGAAAACAATCTGCAGGACCAAAAGTATGAAATTTTTTCTCCTTGCAGCATGACTGTATGTGCATGCCAGCCCTCAATGTTGCAGTAATACCTAGATAAGTGGTATTTCTGTGTGTCTGTGTGTTTTGAAGGAATTTCAAGCAAAAAGAGGTGGATTCACAACATTGTGAAAACACTTACTGTCTGCTAGAGGATAAAGGGCTACAAACACAACTACAGCTGCTGCAGAACAAGGCAAATACAATGACCAAGGTAATTTCTCATATTTGAAGACTGGAACATTGCTCACTTACCAGGCCTGTTTGATTACATATTACAGTCCATTCATAGTATGACTTTTGACCATGCAGTGCTAAAGGGGAGAAACTGTTGCCAACATATGTTTGGCTCAGAGAAGGCAAAACAGATTGAGTTTCACAGCACATTGTTTGCATTGAAGCAGTTTCTGTAAGTACCAGTGTTTGCAGGAGTGTCCCAATTGTCAAGAAATGGTGCACGCTCTGTTGGAAATCCAAGACAAGTATGAAACACTCAAGATGGAGATCTGTGAAACCCTTAAAAGCCTCGACAAAGAGCGGAGGTAACAGGCCCATAACACCAAATACTTCTTCATCTTTATCTTCTGTAGAGGATATCGATAACTTTTTCCTTTTGTTTTCTGGATTAATTTATATGACTTATGTTATTTGTGTCCATCTTATTGCAGTAAGTACCATGAGATGAAGGAAAAGCACAAAGCAAAACTGTGTCGAGCCAAACAGAAATTTGATGATGAAACCTCGTGGCGTGATGAGAAGATAAAAAATCTAGAGCGAGAACTGTCCCTGTCTTCCCATTCATTAGCAAAGGTAAATCAGCAGCTTGTCTTGCCCTACACAAAAGAAACCAGGATGTTTGAGGTGCATCTCGTTTGAAATTCAGTATATCATTATGATGTATTCCCAAACCTGAGAGTCCACTGTAGAAAGAAGGTGATAGAAAGGCACTGTCATTCCCTTTTTGTCACGAGTCCCACTCAAATTAATATTGTATAAAATTGGATGATGAATGAAGTGACATTGTTTCTTTCCCAGGAAAAAGAGCTTTACATGAGTATAACTGTGGAAAATGACAAACTTCTTGTTGAGAGGAGAAGGCTACTAGAACAGCTAAACGAAGAGGAGCACAACAAGAAAGACAGTAATCTGACAGCTACTTTGTCCAAATGCAGGTACTGAACCTACAGTCAACACCTAGCAGCATGATGAGTCCACACATTATGTTCAAAGGAAACTGCAAAAGTCATTTCTAGAGCTATTCACCAATTTACTCCATACTCAGTTGATCTGTGTTGAACTGACAAAGACATTTGTTTTGATCTCAAGGGTGGATTTTCTGGAGATGGAAAACAAGAAACTTGGAAACAAAATACTCCACATGTCCAGTCAGCTAGCTGTCCTGGAACGCAGCCTGCAGAACATGCAGTCACTTCACTTTGCTGAGGTACCAGCCGCAATTAAGTCCATTTCATCTTTATACACAGGCAGTGATCTGGGGCCTCATTTATAAAACTGTGCGTAGGATTGTCGTCAAAAGGTGGCATACGCACGAAACACAGAAAGTGCTTACGCACAAAAATGTCCTGATTTATAAAACAGTGCGCATGCACGTCCTACGCCGATTTCCCTTTATAAATCACAATCCACTCTAAATGTAGCGCACCTGTGTGCGGGTCATACCACGCCCATATTTGCCTATGAATATTCAGAGAAACGCCCCTCATTAATATTGATTCATGACTGAAAGCATGGCGAAAGCAGACAGAACTGCTAGGAAGCGCAATTTCACTCAGTGTGAGGTGGAAGTTCTTGTCGGGGAGGTGGAGAAGAGGAAGGCTGTGTTATTTGGTGGACACAGTGTTGGGTCGGGTCACCGATGCCAAAAAGGCTCTAGAGTGGCAGCATGTGGCAGACAATAAATGATGTTGCCTCAGAAGGTCGGAGTGTGGCCAAAGTGAAAAAAAAGTGGTCAAACATAAAAGTGGAAGCAAAAAAGCGCCTGGCGTCACACCGGCGGGGGAACGGGCCAACCGGAGCTCACCCCACTGGATGAAAAACTGGCG
>OMLP01046467.1:0-29283 GCA_900302685.1 Spondyliosoma cantharus
CTCCACCCAAGGCCCGCTTCTTGACTCTGGGCTCTAAGTTCCGTTACAGTGGGCGGACTCAGGCCCAGACCCGCGTGGCCAGCTCCCTCATAGACCGACCTGCACCCAACTTTGAACGCACCTCATCCAAACGCATCAGCCGCAGTCTGGATGGAGGTACCACATGCACACTAACTCATTGAGAGACACAAAAAGATGTGGTTTCAGCTTCTTTCTAAACAGTATTTAGTAAGTGGATACACAGATGATAAAGAAGAGTGGGTGGAATGATGGGTAGATGGAAGCAGGGGTCATGGATGGAGGGCTGTGTCTGTGTTTCTGTGTGTGTTTGGCTGTCAAATGCTAGTGTCTGACCAGATACAGGAAATAGCTGCAGCATATGTTTCCTGTCACACGGTGAGAGACGGAGGAGGAGAAAGAAAGAGATGGAAAGATGTGTACGCATGTTGTGTGTGTCTAAAAGGAAAAAAAAGGGCCGTTGGGATGGAAGAAACAGAGCATGTAGACACAATATATCGTCACTCTCATGTCAATCAAACAAGATGAGAAAGCTAAAGAAATTCCCACATTCAGAAATAACTGAGCACATTTGGATCACATTTAATATTTCAACTTGGTGTCATATCTTCTCAAGTTCTTCATCAACGGTTAGCCTTTTTCCACGTCAAATGCATGTCTTAGAAAAACAGAACACAATATTTTTTTATTTTTTGTGGTTTTCTGGATGTGTCTCACCGATCCCACTTCATGCAGCTGTGCATATCTGTGCCACATGTGTCAGGTTGTTTCGCTATCTTACATTGTCCCCTGCTGGACACATTGTTCCACTGCAGGCCAACATATCTCAAGTCATACCTCAAAGTAAATCTTTTTACTATGCTGCCTTTTTCTACAAGATCAAATCCCAGCCTTCGAAAAGTTGGACTGAAGATACAAGCTACAGCATGTGTGTCCCAGCCTCCCTAAATTAAAAGTTACAGTAATTGCAAACTGTTCAATGGAGGAGAGGAATCAATTTAGTTTGACCTTGTTTGGGATTGATTTGGGAAACGGCTCTGCCCTTCATGTGTTGAAATCGTTTTATGTCCTTTGAGAATAACAAACCAGTGATCTTGAACTGAAGGAGTACATAAAGTAGCTCTCAGTAGGTGATATTTTGATAATATTGTAATTTTAAAGACACTTTATTCCACTGATATAATGATAATTTAATAGCATTATAATGCAAATCATCCTTTCAAAGTAGCAATGAACTTTTAATTTCTTAAGAATATTCAGACATTGGAATTGCATTATTTACTTATTTTTTAGATGCCCAAAATAAATAGACTTGAACACAGTAAAACACACTCAAGTCAAGACGCAACCAAAACAATGAATGATCAAGGTGATGTTCATACATCAATAATTTGATGACGTGATTACAGTGACAGGCCCAGGTGCCAGCGGGAAGAATCAGTTTTTCTTTGTGTGTTAAATTGAAGAGAAGTTGAAAACCATGTGTTTATTTCATTAAGTTTTTTTGTTTGTATGTTTCTTTTTCTATAGCACCAATGATCAGCATAACAGAGGCTGGCAGGGACACAGCTGAGAACGGACGGGAGCTCCACTCTGACTCGAAGGTGTGTGTGTGTGTATCATATTTTCATCATGTGTGGATACAAGCGTTTGTGGAAGGAAAGAGAAAAACATAGGATTGATATTAGATGGCAAGTAATTTTGTTTCTCTGTTGTTGTCATTATAATATTGCCAATTTTTCCCACAGGAACTGTTAAAAAGTGTTTGTGTATCAAAGAGAGACACATTATTGTGTGTGTGTGTGTGTGTGATGAAAAAATGGGGGATCATTTCTTGGCTCACTCTAGTGTATATACAATTATGTCTTAGGCTTAATTTTGCTCCCATGTGTCCTTATGGTCAGTGTTTAATTCAGTATACCATTATAACGACATGCATTTTTCCTGGAGGGGGGGTTGTTTATCTATATGTGGCAAACACATGTGGCACCATGCAGCTGGACCATCTGCATTTATCTGAAGTTGTACACATGTGAAGATTGAGTAGGAACAATGAAATAGTAAAATCTACATAGCCAATCTACAGCCTAAAAGTCAAATAGTGGTCTCTGTACGTTAAGCATGCCTCCTGTTCCCAACCCCCTCCCCTCCTCACTCCTTACTTTCCTTTTTTCTTACTTGCTCACACCCCAGCACCGTTGAAGTTACCTCTGTCTTAGGCCTGATTCAGACCAAATCAGGTGTTGTGGCGATAACCCAAGTCCTTCCATTCATCTTGACTGTGGCAGTATGGTGGAGAAATTTTTTTAAAGAAAACTGCCTGAAATAAGCCGATAACCAGACTGACTGGTCAGTAGTGTTGTTTTAGTCGTTTCCACTTGTTTTATAAAATGGAATTATAAATATAGCCTAATACTATTAAACCAAATACATATATAGTATAATCGAAGTTAATGTAAGGTTTCTTGGTGCCTCAAACAACATTGTGCTGCCAGGAGGCTGCACCAGCGTGGGAGGAGAAACACTCTGCAAACCTGTCACGGATGGAGAACGGTTGTATGCTCCGAAGCCGAGAGCCGTCGGAGCTCATGGACCAAACGATGATACTCTCCCGGCTGTGTCCTCCCACACAGCTGCACGACCTCGCGCTAATCGCCGCAACGCCTCATTTGGTCTGAACGCGGTTTTGCCTTCGTTCAGTGGTTGGCGCCCCGTTGACACTGTTTCTGCTCACAACTGTACTCTGCACAACCCTGCTATGTTCACTTTTAACCTATTTTTGGTGTGTTGTTCACTGACTAATGTTATGTCTCTTTCCCTCTCTCTTTTTTCCTTCACACGCTCCCTTTGTATTTGTATCTTGCTTTTATCACTTCCCTCTTGCATGCTCACTTTTTTGTCATCATTTCATAAAAACAAACAATGAAATGATATTTTTTTAACGCACATCGCGTCGGCTGTTTTGGTTTTGTTTTTAACTTATTTCTTCACTGCTTGCTCCTACACTTTTGTGGATGTGTGCACGCGGGTCTCTCCTTTCTTTTTCCACCCACTCTGTCTCTCGCTCTTGATACTTTCTGGGTTTCCTCCTCCTTCTTTCCCTTTTTCCCTTCCTTCTCTCTCCCTGTCTGTGTGTGTTCTGTACAATCCACCTCCATCAGTCAATCTTCATGTTTCCTCTCTCCTTCTCTTCATCATCTTCGCTCTCCTCCATCCCCCCTTCCCTCGACTCAATCTCCGAGTTCGACCATGGCCTGTCAGACATTTCCGAAGACGACGACTTCATCAGCGACACGGCCCCCACACACACATTGCGGACCCTCCCCTTGATCACCTCCTCTCCTTTCCTTGATCAGCAGTCGGCCGATCTCGAACACCTCGCACAAAACCCTCTGGCCTCTTGCCCAATCACAAGCTCCCAAACATGCAGTTCAGAGCTTTTGGGACTTGAGGAGGGCTGCCTGGCTGAAACCAGAGCAACAGCTGGGGGACAAAATTGGTGGAGCTGGTTCTCTCTGAGGGGTGTGGTTAAATGTGCTTCTTTCATCCTGTGTTTTCTCTCCCTTTTGGGAAAGAATGGGAACAGGCGTCTCCCCACAAGGCTGTTTTCGGGATTAACACAGAAACTGAGCTCTTTTACTCCCACTCTGTCCAAACTCACTTCCAAGACAGCAGGGACATTAAAGATTTTCAATGTCAGAGCCCTCAAAATGATTGTTTCTAACATGACTACACCCAGACTACGTCAAATTCTTGACAATTTGGCATTAAAATGGACTCATTTTTTGGCATTTGTTACTATCTATCTGCCTTCTAAGTGCGTTAGTCTGGTTCCTGCTGCACTTCGGCAACCAACACGACTACAGTTGCCCTCCATTTCCTCTCTTTCCTGCCCTCACTTTGCCTCTTCCTTTTCCTCCCTCCCCTCTCTCTCTTCACTGCCGTCTTATTTCTTTTCTCTCCCACCTTCCTCCTCTCTTCCTCATCTCTCCTCTCTCTCTTGCTCTAACCTATCTCCATCCATCCACCGCTACCTCCTGAATCCTTCCCCTCTGTTCCTGCCCTGCCTCTTAGTCGTCTTCCTGTTGGTCGTGATGCTGACAGCGAGCCAGTCCCTGGTCTTAGCCCTGATTTTAGCCACACCCCTCGGCCTGACCCTGTGTTACCTAGAGAACGTGGTCTCCAGTCAGAGGAAGCTGGCTGTTTTGCCAATGTTTGTCACCGAAATGCCGAGCGATCAGTCTGAGGATCAGTTGAGCTCTGGTTTTAACAAGCAGGCTCTTCTTCTTCTCACGCCGACACACACACCTCCACGCGTCAGGCACCACGCTCACACCAGTGCTACCTGGACGCAGGAAATGTGCGACCCTGCTGCATAAATGCTTACCCTCTTCCACTCCGCTTTCCTTCCCACTTCCTCTGTGTTTGAATGTGAAAAGTGTGTCACCACCTCCTCTTTTAGCTAATATTTTCTTTATTCTTACCGTCCCCGCCCCCTGCCCACCCCAGTCTGTTGTTTATATAAAAACAAATAATAAAGAGTAAAATATAACAAATTATTGAAACTCAAAGAGTTGATAGAGGATAAACAATGTCAAAATAGAGAAAATATTATTATATTGTCAATATAGAGAAAAGATAATATATTAAGAGTTATTAAAAAGGTATATTAAGAGTTTTAGCAAACATTACAATGGCAAAATACATTAGTGAATTGAAGTAGTTCACATCTTCAAAATTCTTCTTATTATTAATTGTTATGCTCAAAAAGGCTTCCCCCACTGTACAACGTTCCATGTTTACCCATCAAGTTAAGTGACACAACGGAATACATTTTAAAAAGATCGTGTTTCATTTTTGACTAAATTGAAGTTTCTGCATTTTGCCTTTGTAGTGCAGAGTGGCACTTTCAGATGAATTGTAGATCAGATGTTATAACTGTACATACAGGTAGACGCCCAGGATAGGTGCAGTAACCTCCCCCATAGCCCTATATACAGCACTTAAAGTGTTTTGGTTTGTATATAATAGCAAATGAATTATACGAGAAAACAGTGTTACCCTGATCCCTGAGGCTCAGGATTCTCTTCAACCCCCCTTTGTCCCCTTGTTTGCTTAACGTCAAACTATAGTAGCCTTTTTTCGAGTGGCCATTTGGCATTTTTTGGGTTGAGTAAAGCTGGTGGATCAAACGACTGGTTGGAAATAATTAAGCAGGCCTGGTGGAAAACATCATAACACTTAGTGCCCAGAGAATAGTTTTCCTCTTTGAATAAGAAGTAGCAGTCGTGTCCAAAAAACCTACAGGAATACTACCGTAGTCGTAGCATTTAACTTGCTGGTTTGAATCATACTTGGTTCTAAACTCTGCGCTGTTGACTTGTCAGTGTGTGTGTGTGTATCACATGATAGAAAACATACTTAGATACAGATACTGTGAATCTTTCTTATGATATAGGGCAAGAGCTGTCCGTAGCACCTGCTGTCACACTTTAATGACATCTCAGACTCTTTTCATGTTACTGCTCCTGTGGGTTCAGTGCAAAGGTCAAATGACCAGCTGACGCAGGAAGAGACCAGCTTTTCCCATCATCCATTTCACATTTTTCTTTCTCCGTGCCCCCTGCCCTACTCATTTTTATCACACCTGCTATCACCAAGACTCCAACACTGAAGCTTAAGGAGGTGGATTTAAGCCCTGGTGATGTGGAGGCCACGCCCACCCAGGTCTGTAGGGCCTGTCTTTACCCAGCATGCTTTGAGAAATAATGTAGGGATATTTAAAGATGATATTACTTAGTATAAAGCTGGTTTTAGACATGGTTTTCTTGTGCAGTCAACCTAACGTGTCCTTACTTTCTCCCTGACTTTACCCCGTCAACAGTCGCCTGGAGACAGTGAGCTCGCCCCCTCTCAGGTTCAAACACTGTTACTGGTTATTTAATCTGTGTATCTGGTCTGTCAATCGTGTGCTCTGCCCACGTGGGTTGGTTTGTTGGTTTGATTCACCTTTTTAGGGTGAGGTTGCCCAAGCATGATAACACAGAGTCAGTTTTTGAATTTCTCAGGTTCTACAGACTCGATCTGGAATTAACACGACAATAAACATCGAAAACTGTTGAATAAATTGGGCCTGAGTGTAAAAACTGATCCTGAATGGGCACTTTCACCCAGTGTCGTCACTTTCGGTTGCTCTGCTTTGGTTTATGGTGTCACAGTTTCAGTGGTTTCTGGTTCATTCCTGTGGTTCATCATTTCTGGGTTTCGCTTAAAGCACATTTGGGTTTGTCGGTTTGTGTTTAAGCGTCTGCCGGTGTTGTGTCGTTTGAATGCCTTGTATTTTGTATGTTTTAACATGGGTACGAGTGCTAGCATCAGCACATTCAATGAAAATGACCAGAATGTTTTAAATTTGTGCTTGTACCCATCTTCCAGCCTTCATCACAGTTTGAGATATTTTGGCCGTGTCACCACATGCCACTTTTTTTTTTTTTTCAGTTATTATTATTTTGTATTTACTCTCTCCATTTATTTATTTTATTTTATTTTTCCCATTAGATTGTCATTATTTTTGTCCCAAATTTTGTTTTATTTTTTTAGAGTTTAAGCAAACCACTTTTTTTTCTTTTTTGTTAATTTCTGTTTTTTTTAATCAATTTTCTCCATTTCATTTTTTTTGCTGTATGTCTGCCTTACAGAGTCCAATGAGAGTGCATGGGGACAATATTTATGTGAGGCACAGTAATTTAATGTTGGAGGTTGGTACTGGCGTCGTCTGATGGCTGAAAATAAGAACTACATGTTTCTGTGTACTCTGACGCCATCAGAACTACAACTTCCTCTGTGCAGTTCTGTACAGGACTGCTGCCCTCTCGCACTCTCAGGCTCTGTGTGCATGCCTGCGTGTCGATGTTTGTACATCAAGTCAATGCTCGATTCAAGCTTTTCCAATGATTTTCCTTTGTCATTATAGTATGATTGAAAATGTTTTGGTATTGAATAGTGTCATTGCTAATTGTCCTAATTCACACGGCAGCCATTTTGAACACCTGTTAATAGGCTTGAAACAAATCAACATTGATACATCCGCAATGAATCAATTATGTAATTTAAAGGGCGTCGCTCGTACAGCTCCTCTCAGCTTGTTTTGGTTTTATTGATTTCATCAGCCCTATCTAAAAGCAAGCGAAAAGCATAGTGGAGCATTTAGCCAAAGCACCTGATATATCCCAGTGAAGTAGAATTAATATAGGAATATAGGATAGCCAAAAAATGATGAATGCTAATATGTTACCCATGTCAAACTTTACCTGGCTCTAATATGTGAAACGTATGATTTTTCCACTTTTTGTGAGATTATGCACCCACATGTTCAGTTTTAAAAAAAGATACAAAAATAAGTATAATGGAGTTTTTAATTAATTAATTAATTAGGAGGTTTATTGCTGTTAAGAGCTATTAGATCAGCAGCAGCCCTTGAAATGGCAACCATAGCAACTGCTAGAACTGCCTGTAACTAGTGTTCCCTGAGCAATCCTCACACTGATGTGCTCCTCTGAGTGTACACAAAGGGAGCCGAGCCATTTTCAGCGTTAAATCTCTGGAAATGCAAAATATTTATTTGATGTGTATCTTGCTACGCCACAGTACAGTAGAGACTTTCTCCTCCGA
Source organism: Spondyliosoma cantharus (assembly GCA_900302685.1). Taxonomy (NCBI): domain Eukaryota; kingdom Metazoa; phylum Chordata; class Actinopteri; order Spariformes; family Sparidae; genus Spondyliosoma; species Spondyliosoma cantharus. Next base: position 7,690 of record OMLP01046467.1, read on the forward strand.
GAAATTTCCCAAGCGGAGTGTTCACAATGGCTGCTTTGTGACTGGGGGTCAGCGGTGTGTGTGAACGCGACTTTTATGCATGCTCTGTGCATGTCGAATGCTGTTTTGTGAACTTTCTTTTTAATGGTGTTACCTCTCCAATCCCTGATTTATCGAATGGTTTGATTATTGCCAGGCAGCTGCGTCTAACTCAACTAATCCTGCCTCCCTAACCCACACAAGGGGCTTTCTTCCTGTTTTCTGGTGATTGGCTGCCAGTGTTGAGTGATGTTTGATAACATACTAAAAACAACAAGTCTTTTTTTTGAAGCAACATGGGACTGATAGTGATGCATTGCCAGCTGGTACCTGTAGCGGTAGAGTGTTTGTGAGTGAGAGAGAAGAACAAAGATAGATGTAACAGAAATGGGGTGAAAAGGAAAGAAAAGGACAGATATAAAGTAAGCCAACTGATTTACTTTAATGAAAGTGAGCGAACGGTTGCAGCTCAGGAGGGAGAAAGCGTGATCACCACTATCAGCTCCATGTGCTGCAAGTCTGCACTGCTGTTCCTGGCCTGGTTTAAGGAAAACTCCTCAACAAGATGGAGAGGCCATATTTTACTGAAGCCTGCCTAAAACACACACAAATTGTCTCTCTCACACACACACACATACATACACACACACACATGCAGTAAGCCAAACTTGAAATATTGGACCCTTTTAAAAGAGGCTCCAGTGAGGCATGGCATCCATCTTGTCTTCCTCCTGATTGACAGACTAATGTTCCTGTGACCTGTTGAACCAAATTTGTCCACTCCCTCCCACCCCTCTTTCCCTTTGTCCTCCTTCCTTTTATCTCTTTCTTCCCTTCCTCCTCTTTTCCTTATTTATCTGAACTTTACCTATCCTCCATTTTCCCTTCTCTTCCTCCCAATTCTCCCCTTTTATTTCCCTCTCCTCTTCCCTCCTGACTTCTTGCTTTTCCCACCCTGCATTTTCTCCTCCCCACCACCCATCATCCCATTTATCCACACTCATCTTATTTACTCTCCTCCCCTTCACCCCTTTACCCCACCCTTCTTCCCTCCCCCTCCCCTCCCTCATTAGGACCATGATAAGACCCAAGACGAGGTTCTGAAACACCAAGCTAGCATTAGCCAGCTAAAACGCTCCTTTATGGAGGCGCCACCTCCCTCTCCTCCTCAGCCCAACCAGTGGGAGAAACGTCTCACCTCCTCCCCCGCTACAACGATACGTGTTCAGCAGCAGCAAGTGGTACGTCTGTCTGGATGTTGAACTTGAGAAAAGAAGCATGAATTACTGAGCATTTAACAGTTTACTTTTTTTTTATCCAATGTTTGAAACTTCTCTCCTCTAGTAGTTTTCGGTGGGTATTTAGATGCTTTTGCCATGGTGGGTTTTCATTTCCTGTTCTCTATATCTCTTGATGGACTGCATTGTTTTTTTGTTCCTCCTCTGGGGTAATTCATCCTACAAAACTGACCTAACTGTCTCTGCACCACGGCTCAGTCATTCATCCCCTTTCAGCTGGACTGAGGGTTTTATTCCGCCTACGTTGCTGGTTTCTGATCTGTAAAAGAAGCCTTTTTCATTTGGTTCTGGGTGATGAAATCGCTACAAGAGGTGTAAAGCTCGCTCCAGCTGTATGTGTGTTTTTGTGTCTTGTGTTTCGTGTTTAGAGGTATTTCTTTACTCTCTGTCTGCTCTCAACATTTTTTTTCTCCTCTCTGTTCTGCGTTCTTTGTGTTTGTGTGTCGCTGTAGAGCCTTGAAGAGGAGATAGCTTCTGTACTTTTCAGTAGACACTCTGCCGCTGGCTTTTGTTTGGCTGCTGCGTCGGCCTGCAGTGTTCCCGAACCAACACTAGATGCTGTTATAGCCACATGCTCGTCTGCTTCTGCTGCTGGCCTTCTTATTTCCCCAACTGCTACACTGTCTGCCACTGAGGTGCTGCTGTCTACTGAACATTCAGGAGTCAGTTTACTTTCAATTTGCATCTGCGGATTTGTTGGTTAACCAGTGACATAGCCTTTGCTGCACTGACAGATTACAGGGAACTCTCTGTGGAGAGTCTGTCACAGGCTGTTCAGACCTGGTATCAACACACGTTCTGAGTGATCCCATCACAAGTGGACATCTCTAAGTACACGATGTATGTTGTATATCTTTGTTTGTGTAAAGCGATGGAGGTGTACATTTGCATATAGAGTGGGGAAGTGAGATCCGATCACACTCCAGAACCATGTCGCGTCGCGTGTAATGTGAAGCGACGGACCCAAAGCTGTCCACTTGTGATTGGATCGCTCGGGACGCATGCTGATACCAAATGTGAACAGCCTCAGTCTCAGTCACCTTGAAAGTAAACTGACATCCTGTAATGCCTCAGTTAATTAAAGATGCTTGCATATATGTTCCCAAACTGCACTGAAGCGATGCGAGCTGACAGTAATGCCTGCTGCTTTGGATGCTGGATGAATGATCGTAATCCTTGTTTTGTATCAGAAGCTATTCATCCTGAATGATCGGCATGGCAAATCAAATCTAAGAACAACTAACAGCTGTGAATGCCATGGATGTTAGGATTTCATCCATTTGTGTTTTATGTGTGTGTGTGGATTTGAATGCAAATGTCAAAATTTGCTCTTAACCAGCTCCTTTAGGCAAAACTAACTAAAAAGCAGCAAGTATTGAAGCAGCAGTTTGCACCATGTTTTAAAAGAGACCAAAGAAAGTTCATTGTGTAGCTTTTTTACACACGCTTTTGAGTCTACACTACAAATTCATTATAGCCCATCTTGTTTCCTATGGTCATCCACACCTCAAGGAAACTGCTGCTTTCAATACCATGTTCCTTTGTCTTTTTATTTGACTAAAGATAAGCTCCTGCTGTTCATTGATGGGATATTCTCTTTAATCCATCTTCTCTGGATCTTTTCTGTCATATGTTCTTCTTTCAACTCTTCCATCCCATCGCTGTTATTGCCTGCTACAATGAACTCGATGCTGTATAGAAGTGATTGTGCATGAAAGACCACCAGCCACAGAGAGGAATGGAGGATCAGAGACGGGGAGATATACAAATAAAGAGTAGCCAATTAAACCCTTTTCCCCTGTCTCGTGGTAACAAGCATCGCAGCATCGCTATGGTGTCGTTAAGTGCTAACAATGATGATGTCGCCGCTGATTGATGATTGTCACGGTAACTTTTCTGTCACGCAGGTGAGTGAGCCCAAAACGGAAGCAGCAGCAGCAGCCGCCGCCGCTGATAACGCGATCTCTGATACCAAAGAACCTGCAAAGGTGGTCCTAACTTTCTTCTGTTAATCCATCCAGATCTTCCATTCATGACGCTTCTCATTCATCGTTTCCTTCATCCCTCCAGCTTCAGACTTCCTGTTCTTTACAGCCATCCGTTCTGTGACTCTTCATTCGTCTGTCCTCCTCACTTTGTTTCATCTTCGTCCACAGTTGAACATCTTCATCTTCTTTTATATTCCTGATTTTTGTCGTGTTTTAATTTATTTTCATTTAAAGTTGTTTGATTTTTTTTTTTAATGTTCAATGATCATGTTATGCTTTTTTTTTTTTGTCCCCATGCGTTTGCTGTGTATGTGTGTGCACATCATCGTGTGTGTCTGTGCACTACGTGTACATGCGTGCCTGTGTATGTGCGTGTGTGTGTGTGTGTGTGTGTGTATAGACAACCGAAGTTGAAATCGAAGAAACCGTTGTCGTCCAAGAGGTTTCCAAAGCACCAAAACCAGGACTTGTCACAGTTACTATCAGCTCCCCCCCAGAGGAGCACACAAGAGAGCAGGAAGTGAAAGTCGGAGAGGAAGTAGAGGTAGCAGTGGAAGCAAAAGCGGTGAAGCAGGAGAGCGTTTCATCTGACAGCGAGAGCGAAGAAGAAGCGGAGTACCACCCGAATGTCTCCGTATCCTTCTCTAACACTCAAATACCAGAGGAGAAGGAGGAGGAGGTAGAGCAGGAGAAGAAAGAGGAGGAGAAGCCGTCGGAGCAGGACACGTCGGCTCCGGACGCTCCCGCCCTTCCAGTTGAAGTCAGCCAACCTGTAGAGACGACAGTCAGAGAGGGAGAGGAGGACACAGGAGCTGAGAAGAAGAATGCAGAGGAAGAGCAAGGAGGCGTGACGGAGGAAAGCACTGATGATCCGATGCTGACACCTGAAGAAGCTCCGAACGGGCTCACCTTGCCTGAGGAGAGCGTCAACATGACGGCCGAGGAAGAGGAAGAGCCTAAAATGAACGGAGAGGCGTCTCTGGTTGAAGCAGAACCACGGCCACAGGTTATTTGTTGCTCTGAGGTAAAGTCTTCACCTGGCCGACTGCGGAGCTTCCCCCCGGGCTCTGACCCCTCCCACCAACTGTAGAAAAGCCCACTATTTTTTCTCCTTCCTGCTTACCTCAGTGCCGGTTTCCTTCCTGCTTGCGTGAATATTTAAGCCCCATGTACATCCTCACACTCATGTTTGTCCTGTGAAAAACCTCCAGAAGTACAGTTAAAACTCCCTTAAAGAGTCCTTTAATGATAAAGTTCACCTCAAGTGTTTTGGTGTCAAGTCACCATCCCTCCTTCATAATTAATTTCAGTCTTTATTTTGATTTTTCACCACATTCTTACATGTGAAATTCTGTGTTTCACACCATAATCAACATGCCTAGTTCGCTCCTGCCCCACATATTGTGGTGTGTTGCCGTCACCTCCTTATTCTGTATCGTGGTGTTGTGAAGTAAATGGGGCCTAAGTGGGAAATGCATGACGCTTATAGTTGTATATTTGCTTTTTTGGCTCTGCATGCTGTATTCCACATTTTTGGTGCTTGTGTGTGTGTGTGTGTGCATGTTTGTGTGCCCTCCGTGTGTTTGGCAGTGATGCTTCTCTCTCTGCTAGCGTCTAATTGGCTAGTCACCGTGGTAACGGTATTGTGGAAATCATCATTGCCAACCACTCTGGAAAATGTCACCCGCTCATCTGAATGTCATTTTTTGCATGCTGTTTACATATCAAATGTCTCGTTGTTTGCCAGCCATTTGAGCATCGCCTCGTTTTGTCGGCTCATGTTTTATGCATGTTTGAGTTGCACGTTGACACCAAAGGTATTTTCGTAGCTGTTGCTTGTACGCTGCTGAAAGTAGTTGTTGTCACGTTGCGCGTTTCTTGATGTTGACTGGCATGAGTTAGCAAGCTCTTGTTTTCTCTGCACGATTTTTGCTGCATTATTGCGTTTGTACGTGTACACGTACTGCTATGTGTACCGCTGTGTGTGTGCAACAACTCAGCCGCTTCCCCCTCAGTAGAACACAGTCTCATGCAATCACGGTTAATTTGATGGGAATTAAGCACACATTTACAGTCACATTTTTACAAACAAATTATTGAGTTGGAAGTGAATGTCCAAAGCTAGCGCACAGGTAGCGACAAGTCTCTTTGTTTCCCCTAACTGTCTCAGGTTTAATGTAATAACCCTCTGTCCTCCTCCCTCACTTTTTCTCTCTCCTCCCTCCCCAGCCACCTGTGGTAAAGACAGAAATGGTGACTATATCAGACACGTTTGCAGCCCAGAAAACTGAGATAGCTACAAAAGAAGTGCCCATCGTACATACGGAAACCAAGACCATCACATACGAAGCCGCACAGGTGCACATTCAAAAAAAAAAAAATACCCGGGGAGCTTTTTATTTGTTTTGTCCTTACATGTCCTCATGTTGTATTTGTGTGATTCATTTAGATTTCATCCTTTTAGTTTAAGCGTATTAGCATCAATGTCTTGTTCCAAACAGTGCATGCCACCGTGATTCATTCCTTCTCCCTCAGGGAAATCATGTTTTTTGTAGAAGTTGGTGACGAAAGAGTTTGTTTAGAACATCAGACATCCAACGGGCGTATTCACGCGGTAATGTACAGCTAATGATCTCTTTTTGTTTTCCTCTGCCGTCAGTTGGATGGTAACGGCGATGGCGAGCCTGGAGTGTTGATGACCGCTCAGACAATCACCTCTGAATCTCTGTGTACCACCACAACCACACACATTACCAAGGTACAGACAGCCACAAACACACCACATCCTCTCCTTGTGGTTCAGTGCATTGCATCGTCTCAGGGAGTATCTCCCAACTGTTTTTATGTTGTATAACTACAATACGCAAGTCTGCGCAAACAATACATTTTCTCTCTAAAGGATTATATTTGTGCTGCTATCACACATTTTTATTGTGGCTCGTAGTTTATACGGTATTAGGTTGCCATGGCAATTGTGCCTGCAGTATCATGGTACTCCACAGCAGTAGTTTCTATTCTGTGTTCAAATGCTGACCAGAGCTGCACTCCTCTGTCATTTCAGTGTTTTTTGTCAGTCTCTCTCGACATTTATGGTGGTTCTGAAGTTCATTACTGACATCATTGTTATTGTATATTTATTTGCAGACGTTAAAGGGCGGCCTATCAGAGACGAGGATCGAGAAACGCATCGTCATTACTGGCGACTGTGACATCGACCACGACGAGGTCAGTTTTCCTGAGCGCCTCCCTTGGCCTTCTTATCCCTTTCAGCAGCTTGGTTGAGGGGGTCGCTGTCCGGGTGTCCATTTTGCAGATGTGTGATCGACGTGCACAAGTCCAAACTTTTGCACATTGCACTTTATTGTTCCAGTTTAAAAACATTGCAGGATATGAAGCTGCAAAATCACCAGCTGCAGCTTACTTTAATTTTCCGGTTGTTTAGACAAAAAGACGTCTGGTGACATGTCTATCGTGTTGCTCGTAGTCTGAATGCACACTTTGATTTATTAATCACTTATTAGAGATGCCCACGCACCATTAGTCATGCAGATTTCTACAGATCTGCCACATCTGTCTCTTCATTTACTCACCCATACATGTAGAAACCGCTGTGTTAACCTTTTTTGTTTTCGCCGCACCGTGTCTAATTTTGTTGCTCGTCTTGGTTAGTTTAATTTTCTGTCTCTTGTCTTTGTCAGGCTTCCACAGAAAATCCAATTTGTATTTTTTGGTGCCACGTATGTGATGAAAGACATTCAAAAGCATCATTCAAGAGATCACACAGATCTTATTAGTGCAGTCCAAATGTATTTGGTCACTGACACTTCTAGTGTTTTGTGTCCACAAGCTTAATGGATTTTGAATTTAGAAAAAGTATAACGTAATGATAATATAAAATACATTTGAGCTTAAAGTAAAGTTTTGAAGGATTTTTACATCCTGATGAGTTTTCTTAAACATGGTGGACTATTGGTGTAAATTTTAGGGGTCCAAAGATTACTGGACCATTCTGCCAGTCCTGTTTTTTTCAACCATCAACATAAATCCATTGCCCTAAAGTGCAAAATGTTGTACAATCCTCACACTTTTAACCCAATATGCGTGCAAACACTCTCAAAAACAACATGTAAAAAAAGCCCAAACGTCAACTTTTAAACTACAGCCTGTAATTGTAAGTTTCTATAAAGACCTGATAAAATAAATTTAAGGACATTTCAGATATTTGAAAATGATATTGATTCTTATTTATGTCTGAAAGAGAACTCTCTGGCTCTCACTCCTGCCACAACAATTAAGACTACATGTGCACATAGCGTCCACGAAATATCTCAAATATTAGTAAAGAATAAATTTTCAGGTCTGGATCTGTACGCACAATCCCTCGTCCATTGGTTTGTTTAAGTTGCCTGTCTTGTTTGATTCGCTGGATTTACACGAGCCACACATCTGTGTGTGGAAATATTTTCCCACTTGATGCGTCCGCTCCGTCAGAAGCCATTTTACTTCCGTTTATGTCCCCCAGTTAACCCAAAGAAGTAAAATAGCACAGTGATGGTAAATCCAGCATTCTTGTCATTTTATTTAATGCCTCTTTTTTTTCATTTAACTCCATCATTTCCTCCCCCCTCCTCTCCTCCCTCCACCTCCCCCACACTGCCTGCCTGCTGTGCCCGGTGCTACCAATGTGTGGTTGTACTGCAGGCACTGGCCCAGGCCATTAAGGAGGCCAAAGAGCAACATCCTGACATGTCTGTTACCAGAGTGGTGGTTCATAAAGAAACTGAGCTGGCTGAGGAGGAGGATTGACAGAACTCAGGTAATAATAATAATAGTAAGGCATTATTATTATTATTATTCGTGGTGAAAGTATTTTATTAACAGTTGGGGGCGGGGGGGTGTACAGAGTGGGTTATTTGTCCTGAAGACAAAAACTGAAAATCAGTGAGATGAAGTTAAAACTCCCACACACGAAGCTGCTGAACAATCAGCCATCATCGCAGATGTGAAAGGGAAAAGAAAGGATCATTAAATTTAAGGAGGTAGGCAGCGACTGATGGTGCACAAAGGAAATATTTTGAATAGGAAACTAATGTTTGAGTGCCAGTCATCACACCACCCAGGCTTATTGCCTTCACCTCTGTTTCCCCAGAGCTGAAGGGGCCCATCGAGACTGTTTGCTCTGTTGACGCTGAACGACCTCCATCACCCGACGACAAATTGACCGTGACTGACTGACGAGGAGACGAGGAAGAAGAGCTGAAAAAACAGGAGGAGGCTGAAAGGGCAGAAGAGCGGAGAGAAGTTGCCACTCTCTTCCCTTCACATGTCCATGGTGCATCTAAATCCCCTCTCTCCAAAAAACTAAGAAAAATAATATCCTCTGTGTTTTCTGAGGGAGCAAAAAAGAACCACTTTGTTAGCTTAACATTCGTAGCGTGTTTTTATTTTTTAATAGTGCTTTTTTTTTTTTTTCTTTAACTGTTTTACAAAAAAACCGAGAGAAGCTAGTGCGTCCGTCATGTATCGCAAATATAAAATCTATAGGGATGCACTGATAACCAATCTTGATGACCTTCAAAAAATCAAAGCGACTTCTGCTTTTTTTTCATACATAGAGAAAGCTTTTATCGTCACCATCTTTCGGGAAATATGTTATTAATTTGACTCTGAAGTTTTGTACTTGGATTCTGTATCAGCTATGGACAAGTGGTATTGGCACATTCCCTAAAAAAAAAAGTTAAATTACAGCTCCCCCTTCACTTCATCATGGTGTAAATGGAGAGAAACATAATATAACACAGTAGTTTCAGTGACACAAAATCGGTCTTGCTTATTAAAACACAGAAGATCAATGATATAAACCAGCCATGTCACATTATCACATTTTGTTACTAATGAGAACAGGGAGCTGTAACTTAAAATTATTATATCAACCAGGTTTATGAATTTGTATGATTCTGTCTTTTTTTTTCTCTCTCTCTCTGTAAGTATAGTTCATATTCATCCACATTCCTTGTGTGTTTGACTAGCAGCTGAGTGAGTTCATGTTCAGTTCAGTTCACTTTTTACTCTAAGAAGAGGAGACGTTTTACGATTTACAGTAGGGGGGAAATGGACGGATTCTTAATTGGGCCTGTGAGTTTGACATTAATTAAGCTCGAGAAGCCAAATGACACAGGTGGGAATTAACTCTTTGTGATATATTTGTAAGTTTTACTGTATTTTCGATTTTTTTTTTTACTACATTGAAATGAATTTGAACTGAAAATGAACTGACTTTAAAGCTTCGGTATACGACTTTCTGTACAGTTAAGAAAATTGAAGGTTATTAGATGGGAGCAGCTTTTCAGTAGCTAAACGCTCTCCCTGGGCCCGCCCACTGTACGACACTAGCCATTCCCATTGGGCCGCAGGGAAGCAAGGGCGCAGACTTCTGATTGGGAGAGAGGACCAGTGAACTGAGGGATAATTGGGAGACAGAGTTGACCGCTTGGGAATGAATGCGAATTTGAGCATCGGTGCATGTTGGCCTCACGTTATTTTGCATCCTGCAGTGAGTTAAAACTGTTTTCATTATTCGTAGGGTATTCAAAAAGAGTTGTGCGCCACAAGCAGCACAGGTACCAAAATGGAGGACTTGAAACCAGAATTCAGAATAATGAAGTTTCTACCAGTTTGCTAACTCTGCATCAGAGCCCGTTTGTCGTCATAGTTCAGCACTTAATTTCACTCCCAGCTTCTTTCATTACCAGACTAGATTACACTGAGGACACCTACTAGATATATAACGAGATCTGGGATTAAATCCAGCATGTCTTCACAGTTTTTTTTTTTTTATCTTGCAAAAGAGTATCTTGAGCGAGTCTAGATAGAAGGCTACTGTGTTGATTGGTTTGAGAGTGTGTAGATAACGGATTATCGCAGCGCGTCTAGATAAGAATCATCTCTTGACACGACGCGGGCCTCGTTGTAACTGTTTCACCGCGACCAAATATTCCTCAGCATTAAAGTGAGTTTATGTGTTTCTGTTTCAAAATTGTAAAAAACAAAAAAAACAACACTCTGAATAAGACAGTCCACTACAAACAGACATGGAAACAGTTACAACACAACAGGAACAATGCAGCTTAAAGGGAAGTGTATCCGAGGGTTTGAAGTGCTCTTGAAACCCCTAAATTGCTTGATGTTTTATTCATCTTTCTGTGTCCTTTTTCATCCAAATGTTCGGCAGAACGCCACAGAAATGCGACTTTTGTGTAAATATTGGGCCACATTAGAACAAGGTGCTTGGCCCTAATGCATTTTGTTGGCACGGCAAAACACATTTATTTCCTGGAAATTTAACTGATTGTACGCAAAGAAGTGCCACAGATGAATAATATCAAAAACATTCCACCTGTAACCTGCCTAGATTTGTCTGAACCCTCCAGTCTAACAGAAAGATTTGTGTATTTTCTTTTTACATAAATATTGACACATTCTCCACATTATGAATTATTATATCCCTTTTTTAATTTAACCTCCCAGTTTTAAGGCTTTCTTTCTAGATGGAGCGGTAACGACCGTCTTGGCTTTTCTATTGAGAAACACTGGTCCGACTTCTACTATGCATTTAAACGACATTCCAGATGAGGGGGAAGCTTTAACCTCTAACCCTCTTACAAAGAGACAAAGCAGCAGAAAAGCATTTAAAGAAACAAACAAACCGTGCAACACTAGGCAGCTTTGGAAGCTTTCACTGTTCCAAAAAAACAAATCTTCTAAAAAAAACGCATCGGTTATATCACAACAGCTATATTTGTAGGTTTTTCTCATCATTTGTCGTCTTTTCTCTGTGACGTACTTGTGGAAAAAAGGTGGGATTTATTGTGCGCCCTGTTGGATGTTTTTAATATTGTCGCAGTGTTTTTTTTTGACATTGAAGGAACACCACTACAAAACTTTCTGCCACCATTCCCTTTTTTTTTTGTACTTTAAAACCCCCATGTTTAACCTCTTCTTTCCAACGGGGGTCTGGGCTCTGTTTTAACCAATCACGGGAGCTTTGGGAGCTGCTGTCAGGTCTGGGTTTTCCAAAATCACTCGCCATCAGCAACTTTTATTAAGATTTAAAAAATACACACACACATAAAAAAAAAAAACCCAATATAAACAGAGTTGAGTTGTTGAAAGCTTTTTGTCCAAGCGACTGATGATGATTCAACGCCAGCTGATGTTAAAACTGTCAGGGATCTCAACATGAAAACATTATAAGATCTAATTTATCAAACAAATGGACAAAATGTTCTTTACAGTTATATCTCAGGCTTTGTTCTACAGTATGGACCTATTTGGAGATAATACCAGCACAGTTTTGTATGTATTTAACTACCTAAAACTCACTTTCAATGGAGAAAAAAAAAGAGAAGCAATTTTGGGAAACCAGCCACAGCTGCCTCATCGCTCCCTTTTAGCCAACCAATGATCACCGGTAGGGTTTTTCTATCTAGCAGCTTAAATGTCTTGTGTCTCCCTGCACACAGCCACTCCCCCCCCCCCTGTGTAACACTGTTTAAATAAAGGATTGTTATACTCTGATATCTGTTGTCACGACCATTTCTTCATTTATACTTTGGTTCATTTAATGATTAAAGGTCGTTTTTGTGTTCAGGAAGTCCAGTGCGAAATGTTAGTTTACAATTACAACAGGTAAGAAATAAATAAGACATTCTTAGTCTAGTTCAACGAAACACGCGTTTCTTTTAAAGCTGTACAATAGTCAAGTAACTTTAACAGATTTTCTATTACAGTCAATAATTCATATTCTCGAGGAGCCTTCAGTTTGCCTGAGATTTGTCCCTGCTGGTGTTCACACTGCTGTGTAGAGATTACTCATGTTGACTGGCTACCCAACACTCCTCCTCCTCAGGTGTGTACTTCTGTCTACGTGCCTGTAGATGGCGCTTCTGTCTTGTGGGAACCTCGACAGATCAGCCTCCGCTGTGGGTGACAGAAAACATCCAGAGAAATAATGAGCCACAAAAATACAATGTACATGGACTGAAGTCAGAACTGTGGAAGCCCATTCTTGCTATTCAAAGAAATGAAAATAAGCTTGATGTCTGTATACAAAGTTTAATTATCTAAAAATTGAAATTATGAGATGACAACTTTATCATAATTTTGATTTATAATGGGAATTGTTATTTTTTTCATCAGATTTAGTTTTCATCACTTTATTGTACTTTAACTGGCTGAAATGGGAAAATTACACTTGCAGTCAACATGTTATAGTTTGTTTCAGCTGTTTTAATTGGTATTTTGCACTTTTACCAGTCAATTCAAACTTTATAAAATGACCTTTGAAGGATTATTTAGGTTGTATTGTCTTAGTATTTACACAGTCAGTTTTTAGGTCTGCAAACCTTCATTTAACAAAAATCTGGTCTTTAATTGACCTGCGATGCCGGTCTACGCATGCGCAGTGAGTGCCATAACTCGACGCTCGCCGCTCTCGCGTTACAGGTGTGACGGAAGGTAATAAAAGTCTAGTTTAACGTTTTAAATGTAGTTGGGTAGGTTAAATTTATTAAATAAGAAGAGTTGGCCTTTGAAAATGCCACAGACGCTTCAGCTAGCTAGCAGACATTTACTTTGCTAACATTTTTAAGCTAGTTAAACGGTTGGCTAACGTTAGCTAACGTTGACGTTAGCTCTTTAAATGCAACCACTCTCAATATTATTGAATATATCAATTTACTGTCAGCTTCTAGTCCTGAGGTCAACTGTGCATAGCTTACTAATATGATGTCGTTCAATTGCTGTTGTTGGAAATAAGAATAATATCAGAAAATGTGGCAAAATGGCTTCAACTATTTTACAAGTGTTGCCCCCCTGCGGCTTGGTGAAGGATGGATGTCTTCTGACAAGAGGCAGCATGGGGGGACCAACACATTACCGAGTGAGTTTATAGGGAAAGTGCTGTACTGTGGTTGTTAAAGATATTAAAATGCAACATCAGCGTCTTCCTGTTAAGCGTATTAATCGTTAAAGGACAGGTGCAGAGGGAAGTATTTCTCATCAAGACGGTAAACACCGAACTGAAATTAAAAAGTACTCTTTCATTTAAGTGCCGGTGACAAACACCAGACTGCAGGAGTGAGATTAGTTTTAATTGATTACTACTGCCATCAGAATAAACAGCAGCTGATGCACATTGCTTGTTTAGAGAGAGAGACACACACACAAGAAGATTTACTCAACCAAACTAGTGTCCATGTTTGTTCATGGTAAAGAGGGGAGCATATTACCTTTACTGTAGGTACAGAAGAATAATATATGTCAGGGTTTGTGAGTTGGATCATTTGGTTTCGGTTTGTTTAATAAGATGTGTTGATAGTAATGAAAATATGCTATAATATCCCCATAACTAGTCCTTTTGAATTTGGATTTAAATACATCAAAATCGTCGTCATCATGAACGCATTTTGGGTATTGAGGTGGCTGAACGCGACAGACATCGGGCCAATTCGTCAACTGAAATTTGTGAAGCTTATCTTCACTTTCATGTTCCCAGTAAGAGTGGGAGCAGGTGATGGAAGTGATGCCATGGTTTCTGTTGGATGTGCGTATGACTGAGTGTATTTTGTGTCAGAGCAAAAGCACAAAGGGCTCAGGTTAACCAATCAAAACGACACAGGTGAAAAAATAGCCATGTTTCTAGGGTTTTCATGCTTTGAGCCTTTCCGCTATCCTCTCTTAGCAAACGCTGAATGTTTCACACATTCTCATGTAAACAGACAAACCAGGCCAGTGTGACTAATTGTCTTAGTGATCAGTATCTTCACAGTCAAATTACGTTTCATCCTAAAAATATCACTTTGCCAAGTTTTTTTTTTTTTTTTTCTTTTGTAAGAAGGATGAATTTAGGATGTTTTTCATTATTTAGAGCGGAGCTTAGCTTTGGGGGCCCCCTCAACATTTTTACTGCAAGCAGCATGAGCTGTCAGGTAATGTTGAAAAGATAATGTGAGACTCTTACAAGACACTGTTGGTTGTCTGCGTCTTTGCAGATACATTGGTGCACTTTTGCTACTTTTGTTTTATTTATTTTTTGAGGAAGTTGGTATGAAATTGCTTTCTTGACACAGGAAAAAATGTTGTTTTGCGTTAACTAAAACTGTTCCAACATGTGGTAACAGCAGCCCTGCTTTTGGACCACAATTCAATACAGAGATCTTTACAATGTGGTGACGAGTGTATGTATTTATAGTATGTGTCGCCCCGGAGAAAGGCATATCCCTACTGTATCCATTTAGCTACACAGAATCTCAGTAAATATAACATGGTAAGAGGTCTGTACATGGGCCACACATGAAAAGTTAATAGCATCATGCTTACCCTGTCTGAGCTTCCAGCTGAGGTAGATAATCAGCTGCAGCAGCAGCACACAGACAGACAGGAACAGCAGCAGGCCGCAGAGCCAGAGAGGAAGAAAGCTGCCCGTCTCTCTGTCCGTCTGTGTGATGGTCTGTCGAAGGAGCAGAGCCAGATCAGCCCAGGGGCCACTGAGCACCTCCATGCTGCTCCGGCATAGGAGGAACAAATGGAGACGAGATTACTGGATTAATGTCAAAATATGATCCTGAAGCGTGAAGCAATTTTGAGTGTCAGAACAAGAAAATACATCACTACGTACTGTAATGCAGTCAACAAAACCAGGAAAAGATATATGACATAATGATAACCGACATCGTCTTTGATGTTGGTTGTCTTCTCTCATATCTATTTCTTACATACGTACTCATGCAAAATGTTTTGAACTGCTAAATTATCTCAATACAAGCCATCAAAGCTCCAAGCGGGAAATTAAAGAGGAAGAATCAACCAAAACGACGATCTAGGAAACAGTCTTGTTTTGTTTCAAAGCACAGCAGTCATAGTATATTTCAAAAGATATACTTACAGGTTTCCTAAAAAGGCAGGCTTGAATGGATGAAGGTGGAAATGACTGGCAGATGGCTGCCAACTATCAGCGCTGAGCTAATACATGCTTGTCCTGACAGTCGTCCTTAATGATGTGAAGCTGTCTCCAGTAGCCAGGGTTTGAGTGCAGGTCAAAGGTGGCGATTTGGCGACAGTCACATTCAGAGACTTAAAAGTTAGATTTTTAAAATCCAGTCAGCGTCTGATACATCAGGTTTCACTGTAGAGCTTTGCGAGATAATCCGCAGAACATTTCCACAGGGAGGGAAGATGGTCCAGAGGTAAAAGTTTGGGTTCTTTTATAATCTTGTCTCGCTCTCTTCTTTTACGTCTGTTTTTGTTTTTGATCTATCCTGTTAGGTTTCTCTTCTTCCTGCTTCTCTCTCTCTCTCTCATTGGTAGAAATACCGGCTCTGTTGTAGCTGACGATGTGAACTTTGTTCTGTTACAACAGTTGGACCTTGTGATTGCTAAGAAGATTAACTACACTGGCCCGAACTGTGTGTGTGTGTGTGTGTGTGTGTGTGTGTGTGTGTGTGTGAGCAAAGTGGTAGTATTCAGTTCCTACACTTACTTTATGTAAAACTACTAATACGACTCTGCAAATACTCAACCACAAGTCCAGCTTTCAAAACTTTACTTGCATAAGAAGTATTTAGCCCGACCCATATATTGTGAATTGATTTGATATATTACTGATATTGGCAAATCACATATACATTGATATATGTGTCTGATATGTGCAGATATGAATCCTTTTTGTTTCTGTTCAGAAAAATATTTAAGTTCATGTAAGGTTTATTATTATACTGCCTGTCTGTTATCCTTCCTCTGTCATCACACATCTTTGTCACAGGTATTGCCCACACATATGTGTGAATGTGAAGAAACACTCGACCCTTAAGAGGTTAAGTAGATATTCGGGATTTTAACTGGACAGGAAGGGAATGAAAAAATGTAATCTGAAAAGTAACAAGTAACTAAAGCTGTCAGACAAATATAGTAAAGAGTACAACTTATAGCCTAAGTAACTCTAATATCCACTTGAGTAAAGGTCCTTGATTTAATGGGAGATACAGTGCAATATGGAGTGTGGGGCTACTCAGGTTAGAGTGTCCTCAAAACATGAAAATGTGGAAAAACGTCCCGTGTGTTTGTGCACATTCAGGCCTGGAGTAATGTTTTGATCATTGAACCTTAGACCTCTGTGCTCACTGTGTCATAAAACACACAGACTCTTGTCAGCTGCTCCCTCTCTGATTGGAAATAGCTTTCAAATCCTCCCTGTCTCTTATTCCTCCATCTGTTCTCTCTGTGTCTGCCCCTTTGTCTGTTTATCTTCAACAGACACTGATGGCTTTTTGACGGGTGGCAGCATTGATTACCTTAAAACAGAACTGATGGCGTCAACCTTGAACAAGCTTAAATCCAAGCCACAGTCTAGCGCTCGGTGTGGGAAGGTCAACGCACATCAGTGTTTTCAATTTTGATAAAGACATTGCTCCCAGCGAGGATGATGGTGTTGTCCGTGTATGCAGATGTACGGGCACAACACAGCCAGTCCGTCCACTGCGCTCCACTACTGCCAAACAGCTTGCTACTCCCTCACTATGAAGACAGCCCACCTACAGCTCAACAGACAGAAAAAAGCTCTACACGTCTTCTCTCGCAGACTGAAACTCATCTGTTCAGACGGCACCTTGACCCATAAAAAGATGAAAAAAAAATATATCTATCTCTCATGAAGCGCGGAAGCAAGCTGATGTACTTGCATTAGTCTTGTAATTTCTGTGTTGTATCCACATAGTCGAATGCACTTGCTGTAAATTGCCTCAGATAAAAGCATCTACTAAATTAATGTAATGTGATGTAATGTAGCCACCACATAGTAGATGAGCAATAATAGGTTTTTCTGGACACTTGAGCACAGACGAAAAAAGCTGTAAGCACAGTAAGGTCCAAAGGTCTAGGCACACGGCACTATTTTGCATTTGTTTCGAATGTAATACTTTCTTTTCATTACAATGATGAGATCAGCTTTCCAAACTGAGAGAAAAGTCTTTCTTTGGATCTTTCCAAACATATAAGAATATCTTATCTTCGTATTTGTTATGTCCCCCTTTAGCTTTAATGACAGCATGCACTCGAGCTCCACAACAAAACCTGATGACTAAATACAAAATCAAAAATACTTCAACAGGGTTCTGCACACTATATAATGTGTGACATATGCCCCAAAACTCCACATATTGAGGTAACATGTGGAGGTAATATATGTTTATGGGAGTATTTTCCAGTTTTATATGTCCAGCATCAAGTGTTGAACTGTTTTTGGATACTTTGTGCATTCCAGCAGGATAAATGTTCGCTGGCTTTGAGGTTAGGTGGCTGTGAGGAAAGTCCATGATAGTCAGGACACCTCGGTCTTCTTTGTCCTCAGGTAGTTCCTGCAAAGCTTTGTGGTGTCTTTTGGGCCATTGTCCAGTTGTTGGCTAACAGTTTCTTATTTATAGATCCAACAGACATGTTGAAACGTTAGCCTTCACAGGTCCAATATTCACTCTCATTTTAGATCTGTTTTTGTCTACATCGACTCCTGAAGAGAAATGAGTGCCTTTTTAGCTCCACTATGTTCACTTGCTAGTTGCTAACTGTGTCTGTCTGCAATTATTGTAGGTGTGTTTTTTGTTGAAAACAGCCGCCTGTTGTAGCTAAGAATGAAACGAACAGTGGGAGTGAAACAGTAAAACTAAAACAATATGCTGAAAGATGCTAAACTGTAAAGCTCTGTGGAGCTAAAGGGGACTGCCTAGTCGGGTGATTATTCCGTTACCTGTTAGTTTGAGTGACCTTTTCACATGACACATCAATTGATCCATTCTTAATACAAAGTTTTGTTAAGTGTAGCTTTAAACTTTCTAAAAGATCACAAGCTCTGATGTACTAATGATGATTTACAAAGCTAATGGGAGTTTATTTGTTGCACGTTTGCTTTGTTAGCGGCTTCTTTGAAAAGGCTAACCATGTCAATGCTGAGATCAAGATGTAGCTGAAGTCTCCAGATAATGACACAATCCTGGTTAAAACAGATGTGTTCACCCGCAGTTTTATTTGACCACATCTTTACAAGCTAACAAGCTAGCGTTAAATCAAAAGCAGGTTGTGTTTGTGCTAATGTCCCCAGGAACATCAGTAGCGCATTTTTAATGCTGCTCGCTGCCCCCGGTGTAGTCTGACACCCGCTCGCTCAGATCTCAGCGGCCGTACCCCCGTCATGTGGAGACTCATTTAAACAGACTATTACTCTCGTCTCATGGGAGATAAAAAAAACAGTCTTTAGGTGTTAAAATCAAAAGCTTAATTTGGCTCTGGCCCATGAGAAGTGCTGGCTAATTGAGTGATGGTGTCATCAACATCAATAGTATTGATTGGCTTTGTTGTTTCACTGATTGATCAGGAGATAATGGGCTTATTTTTGGAGGCGTGTGTTTGGCGGTCTTTTTGTGTGTTTACGTGCTTGAGTGCTTGTTTTTTTTTCTGAGTGACTGGGGCACAGTGGAGCTATTTCTGGAGAATGAACACACACCGCTCTGTTTATTTTTTTTTTGTAAACCTAGAAGTTCTGCATGTTTTCTTCTCGTTCAAAGAAATGATTAGCAGGGGATCAGTATTTGTTTGTGTGTGCGTCAACCTATTGATCTGTTTGTGTGTGAGAGAGAGAGAGAGAGAGACGGTGGCTTCTTTGAAGTTTGAACACAAGATTTGATGTTGTTTTCATGTTTTGGTTACAAGAGTTTTTAAAGTTATTGAGTTTTATATTCCAAAGTGGCATATCTAATTACATCAGTGGAGCAATAAAAACAGAAAAAAAAAAAAAAAAGAATCAGACTGACACAAAATGTGACAAACTGTGCCACCGCTCATTACTTATTTATCATACATGACTTTTTGGAAAGAGAAAATGAAACTCTGGTTAAGCTCTCTTTGAATAGCTCCTTTGAGCAGCCATAAATCCAATTAGAGTGCTGACTTGATTCCCGGGAGAAATGTTTAGTTATTCTGCCAGTTTCCTTCTGGTTTGGGACCAGCAACACATTTTATTTAAAAAGGATTGTTTGTGGCTTCTTTGCAGCACCAGCGTTTCTGTCAGGCTAACAAGCACTTCCATCAGTTTTCTTTCTCTCTCAATTATCTCTGATTTTCTCATATGGCTGCCAAAGCACTCATGGATATTCCTAATAATTACAGAAAATGTACACAAGCACAAAACAGGACCGTCCTTTCGTCAATTATTTATCGGTTTACTTTTGCAGAACATAACAAATTGCTCAAAGCAAGCAGGAAGCTGCTGCATCAGGTTTGTGTCAGTGAAGAATCAGGGTTTTCGGGATAGTGATGGCGAGGGTTGGTCATCCTGCCTCTGAGTTTCGTCCTCAGGGTTCATCTGAACACTTTTGCTCTTCGTCCTCGTCGTTCTTTGATCGCAGCCTCCTGTGTTCTTCCTCAGTTGCTCATGATTTTGTTTTGCGAACAGCCAGAATCAGAGATTCTGCCTCGTCTTTGTGTCTTTTTGTCTGGTATGGTTATGATGCAGCATCCACTTTGATAAGCGGTGTTGTCTGTATGTGTGTGCGTTTGTGTGGTCTGATGTGTGGGTGGTTGTGTGTCGGTGTATCGTCAGTACTGTGGGAACGGATCCTGTGTTTCATTGATTGTACAGTGAGATGAAACCAGCTCCCTCTGTCTCTTTCTCATGGTACCGAGGCCGTCTAATTGGTAGGAAACGCAAATGTAAAACTGCTTTTGTCTAACAAGTAAAGAGAAATGATCTGTCATAAAAAAAAATCACAATTCAGAAGCCTCTCTTTTCCGGGTTATGTAAGATGTTTGTTTGAAAAATGATGTGTGGTAGTCCACAAATGCACATTTTAGCATTTAAATAATATCTTTAACAAATATGTCAAGAATTGCGGTTTAATCATGTGGGAAATGTCACATTTCTGTCTCCCACGGGACATTGTTATCGTCTCCCTTCAGAGTGTCTTCTTTTCTGCATTTCTTACTTATCCTTTTCCCGCCCGGCACTGAGGAATCCCGACATTGATTGATTTTTTTTGTATCTGTACCTGATGAAGAGTAAGTTTGTGCTCTGAATGCTTCAGTGCAACACAGAGGAAATGTTAAAGGAAGCAGATAACAGGCCTTTGTGAGGCCTTTAGGGAGAATACATGGACTAAACAGATATGCATGTGTTTTCATAACTTTCATTAGAAATGTGACATTTGCCTTCTGCACTTTTGCTGTTTACTCAAAGAGGGCAACAATACGCTGCAGGAGCGATTATAGATTTCAGTTTTAAAGTTCAACTAAGTTCCATGTTAAGTCGCTTAAGCAATAATTGTCATGCCCCTGGCCATTGTTTCAGTTCACAGTCTAGTCATTTAGCGTTTATTAATAACAAGGCAGCAGTGGAGCAGTTTGTGCGAGACAGAGGCAGAAGTGCACTGTGGCGGCAGTGTGGCTTACCGTCTATCGGTTGTGCTATTGATCTGGAGTGAGTAATTAATTTCTCGGTTTGTGCGTCAGTAAAGTTAACAACCCGGCATCACAGTTTGATAAAACAACATGTTATCAGTTAAAGTAAATACCTCCTTAAAGGGGCTCTCGGTGACAGTTTGTAACAATTTGCATGTGTTAATCACGTCTTTATCACTCGAGGACGGCTTGTGAGTATGACGAGATCAGTCTAGTGGATCAGAGGGTCTGTCACGTGTTTGCCGTGAGATCAGGCTGCAAGTAATCAGTAACTGCTTTGACATTGAGGACTTTCATATTGTTGTTGTGAATTGAGTCTTTGAGCTTTGGACAAAGCAAATCGGACAAATGGGCTGTTTTTCGACAATATGACACGCAGATGAATCAATAATGACGTCTATCCATCGGTCTGCCCATCATTCCGTTCATTCCTCCATCTTATCTAACCGTTGGATGTATGAAGAAACCTGCAGTGGAAAAAAAAAATTAAAAAAATCCAAATTGTAATTACGCTTGTATATATTTGACCTCCAATGACCTCTCTCTTGTATCTGTTCTTTTTATTTGACACTGAATTACATGTAACTATCCATTTCCTAAATTCACTCGTCCTAATTCATTTACATCTCCTAACTTGATACCATCTGTTTTCATAAGCGGAGCCGCTCCTTTGTTTTTGTCTGGGCCTGGTTTATGTTCTCCTCTGTAGCAAATTCAAGTCATTTTTCTCTTCTCTGTGTGTGTGTGTGTGTGTGTGTGTGTGTGTGTGTGTGTGTGTGTGTTCTTCACAT